>OY744482.1:117941820-118032665 GCA_963556165.1 Tipula helvola
AACTGAACTATAGCCCACAAATGCAGAGCCAGAAAAATCGAAAATCTGCAATTGTGCACCGATTTCGTTGATTGATACCTCTATCAATAGGCTTTGAGACCTGTAATCGTCATGCCAACGGCTATTTGGATCGCTCGCACATTTCTACACATTTCGCAGAAAATTCAATTTTATTGAAAATCAACTGAACTATAGCCCACAAATTTAGAGCCAGAAAAATCGAAAATCTGCAATTGTGCTCCGATTTCGTTGATTGATACCTCTATCAATCGGCTTTGAGACATATAATCATGATGCCAATGGTCACTTGGATCGCTCGCACATTTCTACATATTTCGCAGAAAATTCAATTGTATTGAAAATCAACTCAACTGTAGCCCACAAATTCAGAGCCACAAAAATCCTAAATCTGCAATTGTGCTCCGATTTGGTGATTGATACCTCGATCAATAGGCTTTGAGACTTGTAATAGTCATGCTAATGGTCATTTGGATCGCTCGCACATTTCTACACATTTCGCAGAAAATTCAATTTTATTGAAAATCAACTGAACTATAGCCCACAAATGCAGAGCCAGAAAAATCGAAAATCTGCAATTGTGCTCCGATTTCGTTGATTGATACCTCTATCAATAGGCTTTGAGACCTGAAATCGTCATGCCAACGGTTATTTGGATCGCTCGCACATTTCTACACATTTCGCAGAAAATTCAATTTTATTGAAAATTAACTGAACTATAGCCCACAAATTCAGAGCCAGAAAAATCGAAAATCTGCAATTGTGCTCCGATTTCGTTGATTGATACCTCTATCAATAGGCTTTGAGACCTGAAATCGTCATGCCAACGGTTATTTGGATCGCTCGCACATTTCTACACATTTCGCAGAAAATTCAATTTTATTGAAAATCAACTGAACTATAGCCCACAAATTCAGAGCCAGAAAAATCGAAAATCTGCAATTGTGCTCCGATTTCGTTGATTGATACCTCTATCAATAGGCGTTGAGATCTGAAATCATCATGCCAACGGCTATTTGGATCGCTCGCAAATTTCTACACATTACGCAGAAAATTCAATTTTATTGAAAATCAACTGAACTATAGCCCACAAATTCAGAGCCAGAAAAATCGAAAATCTGCAATTGTGCACCGATTTCGTTGATTGATACCTCTATCAATAGGCGTTGAGATCTGTAATCGTCATGCTAATGGTCATTTGGATCGCTCGCACATTTCTACACATTTCGCAGAAAATTCAATTTTATTGAAAATCAACTGAACTATAGCCCACAAATGCAGAGCCAGAAAAATCGAAAATCTGCAATTGTGCTCCGATTTCGTTGATTGATACCTCTATCAATAGGATTTGAGACCTGTAATCGTCATGCTAATGGTCATCTGTAATCGCCATGCCAATGGTCATTTGGATCGCTCGCATGTTTCTTCAGATTTCGCAGAAAATTCAATTTTATTGAAAATCAACTGAACTATAGCCCACAAATGCAGAGCCAGAAAAATCGAAAATCTGCAATTGTGCTCCGATTTCGTTGATTGATACCTCGATCAATAGGCTTTGAGACCTGAAATCGTCATGCCAACGGTTATTTGGATCGCTCGCACATTTCTACACATTTCGCAGAAAATTCAATTTTATTGAAAATCAACTGAACTATAGCCCACAAATGCAGAGCCAGAAAAATCGAAAATCTGCAATTGTGCTCCGATTTCGTTGATTGAAACCTCTATCAATAGGATTTGAGACCTGTAATCGTCATGCTAATGGTCATCTGTAATCGCCATGCCAATGGTCATTTGGATCGCTCGCATGTTTCTTCAGATTTCGCAGAAAATTCAATTTTATTGAAAATCAACTGAACTATAGCCCACAAATGCAGAGCCAGAAAAAATCGAAAATCTGCAATTGTGCTCCGATTTCGTTGATTGATACCTCTATCAATAGGCTTTGAGACCTGAAATCGTCATGCCAACGGTTATTTGGATCGCTCGCACATTTCTACACATTTCGCAGAAAATTCAATTTTATTGAAAATCAACTGAACTATAGCCCACAAATTCAGAGCCAGAAAAATCGAAAATCTGCAATTGTGCTCCGATTCGTTGATTGATACCTCTATCAATAGGCTTTGAGACCTGAAATCGTCATGCCAACGGTTATTTGGATCGCTCGCACATTTCTACACATTTCGCAGAAAATTCAATTTTATTGAAAATCAACTGAACTATAGCCCACAAATTCAGAGCCAGAAAAATCGAAAATCTGCAATTGTGCTCCGATTTCGTTGATTGATACCTCTATCAATAGGCTTTGAGATCTGAAATCATCATGCCAACGGCTATTTGGATCGCTCGCAAATTTCTACACATTACGCAGAAAATTCAATTTATTGAAAATCAACTGAACTATAGCCCACAAATCTCAGAGCCAGAAAAATCGAAAATCTGCAATTGCGCTCCGATTTCGTTGATTGATACCTCTATCAATAGGATTTGAGACCTGTAATCGTGATGCCAACGGTCATTTGGATCGCTCGCACATTTCTACACATTCGCAGAAAATTCAATTTTATTGAAATCAACTCAACTGTAGCCCACAAATTCAGAGCCACAAAAATCCTAAATCTGCAATTGTGCTCCGATTTGGTTGATTGATACCTCGATCAATAGGCTTTGAGACCTGTAATCGTCATGCTAATGGTCATTTGGATCGCTCGCACATTTCTACACATTTCGCAGAAAATTCAATTTTATTGAAAATCAACTGAACTATAGCCCACAAATGCAGAGCCAGAAAATCGAAAATCTGCAATTGTGCTCCGATTTCGTTGATTGATACCTCTATCAATAGGATTTGAGACCTGTAATCGTCATGCCAACGGCTATTGGATCGCTCGCACATTTCTACACATTTCGCAGAAAATTCAATTTTATTGAAAATCAACTGAACTATAGCCCACAAATTTAGAGCCAGAAAAATCGAAAATCTGCAATTGTGCACCGATTTCGTTGATTGATACCTCTATCAATCGGCTTTGAGACATATAATCATGATGCCAATGGTCACTTGGATCGCTCGCACATTTCTACATATTTCGCAGAAAATTCAATTTTATTGAAAATCAACTGAACTACAGCCCACAAATGCAGAGCCAGAAAAATCGAAAATCTGCAATTGTGCTCCGATTTCGTTGATTGATACCTCTATCAATCGGATTTGAGATCTGAAATCGTAATGCCAACGGCTATTTGGATCGCTCGCACATTTCTACACATTTCGCAGAAAATTCAATTTTATTGAAAATCAACTGAACTATTGCCCACAAATTTAGAGCGAGAAAAATCGAAAATCTGCAGATGAGCACCGATTTGGCTTGATTGATACCTGTATCAATAGGCTTTGAGACCTGTAATCGTGATGCCAACGGTCATTTGGATCGCTCGCACATTTCTACACATTTCGCAGAAAATTCAATTTTATTGAAAATCAACTGAACTACAGCCCACAAATGCAGAGCCATAAAAATCGAAAATCTGCAATTGTGCACCGATTTTCGTTGATTGATACCTCTATCAATAGGCATTGAGACCTGTAATCGTCATGCAAATGACCATTTGGATCGCTCGCACATTTCTACACATTTCGCAGAAAATTCAATTTTATTGAAAATCAACTGAACTATAGCCCACAAATTCATAGCCAGAAAAATCGAAAATCTGCAATTGTGCACCGATTTCGTTGATTGATACCTCTATCAATAGGCTTTGAGACCTGTAATCGTCAGGCTAATGGCCATTTGGATCGCTCGCACATTTCTACATATTTCGCAGAAAATTCAATTTTATTGAAAATCAACTGAACTATAGCCCACAAATTCAGAGCCAGAAAAATCGAAAATCTGCAATTGTGCTCCGATTTCGTTGATTGATACCTCTATCAATAAGCTTTGAAACCTATAATCGTGATGCTAATGGTCATCTGTAATCGCCATGCCAATGGTCATTTGGATCGCTCGCATGTTTCTTCAGATTTCGCAGAAAATTCAATTTTATTGAAAAATCAACTGAACTATAGCCCACAAATGCAGAGCCAGAAAAATCGAAAATCTGCAATTGTGCTCCGATTTCGTTGATTGATACCTCTATCAATCGGATTTGAGATCTGAAATCGTAATGCCAACGGCTATTTGGATCGCTCGCACATTTCTACACATTTCGCAGAAAATTCAATTTTATTGAAAATCAACTGAACTATAGCCCACAAATTTAGAGCGAGAAAAATCGAAAATCTGCAGATGAGCACCGATTTCGTTGATTGATACCTGTATCAATAGGCTTTGAGACCTGTAATCGTGATGCCAACGGTCATTTGGATCGCTCGCACATTTCTACACATTTCGCAGAAAATTCAATTTTATTGAAAATCAACTGAACTATAGCCCACAAATTCATAGCCAGAAAAATCGAAAATCTGCAATTGTGCACCGATTTCGTTGATTGATACCTATATCAATAGGCTTTGAGACCTGTAATCGTGATGCCAATGGTCATTTGGATCGCTCGTACATTTCTACACATTTCGCAGAAAATTCATTTTATTGAAAATCAACTGAACTACAGCCCACAAATGCAGAGCCAGAAAAATCGAAAATCTGCAATTGTGCTCCGATTTCGTTGATTGATACCTCTATCAATAGGCATTGAGACCTGTAATCGTCATGCAAATGACCATTTGGATCGCTCGCACATTTCTACACATTTCGCAGAAAATTCAATTTTATTGAAAATCAACTGAACTATAGCCCACAAATTCATAGCCAGAAAAATCGAAAATCTGCAATTGTGCACCGATTTCGTTGATTGATACCTCTATCAATAGGCTTTGAGACCTGTAATCGTCAGGCTAATGGCCATTTGGATCGCTCGCACATTTCTACATATTTCGCAGAAAATTCAATTTTATTGAAAATCAACTGAACTATAGCCCACAAATTCAGAGCCAGAAAAATCGAAAATCTGCAATTGTGCTCCGATTTCGTTGATTGATACCTCTATCAATAGGCTTTAAGATCTGAAATCGTCATGCCAACGGCTATTTGAATCGCTCGCACATTTCTACACATTTCGCAGAAAATTCAATTTTATTGAAAATCAACTGAACTATAGCCCACACATTCAGAGCCAGAAAAATCGAAAATCTGCAATTGTGCTCCGATTTCGTTGATTGATACCTCTATCAATAAGCTTTGAAACCTATAATCGTGATGCTAATGGTCATCTGTAATCGCCATGCCAATGGTCATTTGGATCGCTCGCATGTTTCTTCAGATTTCGCAGAAAATTCAATTTTATTGAAAATCAACTGAACTATAGCCCACAAATGCAGAGCCAGAAAAATCGAAAATCTGCAATTGTGCTCCGATTTCGTTGATTGATACCTCTATCAATCGGATTTGAGATCTGAAATCGTAATGCCAACGGCTATTTGGATCGCTCGCACATTTCTACACATTTCGCAGAAAATTCAATTTTATTGAAAATCAACTCAACTGTAGCCCACAAATTCAGAGCCACAAAAATCCTAAATCTGCAATTGTGCTCCGATTTCGTTGATTGATACCTCGATCAATAGGCCTTGAGACCTGTAATCGTCATGCTAATGGTCATTTGGATCGCTCGCACATTTCTACACATTTCGCAGAAAATTCAATTTTATTGAAATCAACTGAACTATAGCCCACAAATTCATAGCCAGAAAAATCGAAAATCTGCAATTGTGCTCCGATTTCGTTGATTGATACCTCTATCAATAGGCTTTGAGACCTGTAATCGTCATGCCAACGGCTATTTGGATCGCTCGCACATTTCTACACATTTCGCAGAAAATTCAATTTTATTGAAAATCAACTGAACTATAGCCCACAAATTTAGAGCCAGAAAAATCGAAAATCTGCAATTGTGCTCCGATTTCGTTGATTGATACCTCTATCAATAGGATTTGAGACCTGTAATCGTGATGCCAACGGTCATTTGGATCGCTCGCACATTTCTACACATTTCGCAGAAAATTCAATTTTATTGAAAATCAACTCAACTGTAGCCCACAAATTCAGAGCCACAAAAATCCTAAATCTGCAATTGTGCTCCGATTTCGTTGATTGATACCTCGATCAATAGGCTTTGAGACTTGTAATAGTCATGCTAATGGTCATTTGGATCGCTCGCACATTTCTACACATTTCGCAGAAAATTCAATTTTATTGAAAATCAAACTGAACTATAGCCCACAAATTCATAGCCAGAAAATCGAAAATCTGCAATTGTGCTCCGATTTCGTTGATTGATACCTCTATCAATAGGCTTTGAGACCTGTAATCGTCATGCCAACGACTATTTGAATCGCTCGCACATTTCTACACATTTCGCAGAAAATTCAATTTTATTGAAAATCAACTGAACTATAGCCCACAAATGCAGAGCCAGAAAAATCGAAAATCTGCAATTGTGCTCCGATTTCGTTGATTGATACCTCTATCAATCGGATTTGAGATCTGAAATCGTAATGCCACGGCTATTTGAATCGCTCGCACATTTCTACACATTTCGCAGAAAATTCAATTTTATTGAAAATCAACTGAACTATAGCCCACAAATTCAGAGCGAGAAAAATCGAAAATCTGCAGATGAGCACCGATTTCGTTGATTGATACCTGTATCAATAGGCTTTGAGACCTGTAATCGTGATGCCAACGGTCATTTGGATCGCTCGCACATTTCTACACATTTCGCAGAAAATTCAATTTTATTGAAAATCAACTGAACTATAGCCCACACATTCAGAGCCAGAAAAATCGAAAATCTGCAATTGTGCTCCGATTTCGTTGATTGATACCTCTATCAATAGGCTTTAAGATCTGAAATCGTCATGCCAACGGTTATTTGAATCGCTCGCACATTTCTACACATTTCGCAGAAAATTCAATTTTATTGAAAATCAACTGAACTATAGCCCACAAATTTAGAGCCAGAAAAATCGAAAATCTGCAATTGTGCTCCGATTTCGTTGATTGATACCTCTATCAATAGGATTTGAGACCTGTAATCGTCATGCCAACGGCTATTTGGATCGCTCGCACATTTCTACACATTTCGCAGAAAATTCAATTTTATTGAAAATCAACTGAACTATAGCCCACAAATTTAGAGCCAGAAAAATCGAAAATCTGCAATTGTGCACCGATTTCGTTGATTGATACCACTATCAATCGGCTTTGAGACATATAATCATGATGCCAATGGTCACTTGGATCGCTCGCACATTTCTACATATTTCGCAGAAAATTCAATTTTATTGAAAATCAACTGAACTACAGCCCACAAATGCAGAGCCAGAAAAATCGAAAATCTGCAATTGTGCTCCGATTTCGTTGATTGATACCTCTATCAATCGGATTTGAGATCTGAATCGTAATGCCAACGGCTATTTGGATCGCTCGCACATTTCTACACATTTCGCAGAAAATTCAATTTTATTGAAAATCAACTGAACTATAGCCCACAAATTTAGAGCGAGAAAAATCGAAAATCTGCAGATGAGCACCGATTTCGTTGATTGATACCTGTATCAATAGGCTTTGAGACCTGTAATCGTGATGCCAACGGTCATTTGGATCGCTCGCACATTTCTACACATTTCGCAGAAAATTCAATTTTATTGAAAATCAACTGAACTACAGCCCACAAATGCAGAGCCATACAAATCGAAAATCTGCAATTGTGCACCGATTTCGTTGATTGATACCTCTATCAATAGGCATTGAGACCTGTAATCGTCATGCAAATGACCATTTGGATCGCTCGCACATTTCTACACATTTCGCAGAAAATTCAATTTTATTGAAAATCAACTGAACTATAGCCCACAAATTCATAGCCAGAAAAATCGAAAATCTGCAATTGTGCACCGATTTCGTTGATTGATACCTCTATCAATAGGCTTTGAGACCTGTAATCGTCAGGCTAATGGCCATTTGGATCGCTCGCATATTTCTACATATTTCGCAGAAAATTCAATTTTATTGAAAATCAACTGAACTATAGCCCACAAATTCAGAGCCAGAAAATCGAAAATCTGCAATTGTTGCTCCGATTTCGTTGATTGATACCTCTATCAATAGTCTTTAAGATCTGAAATCGTCATGCCAACGACTATTTGAATCGCTCGCACATTTCTACACATTTCGCAGAAAATTCAATTTTATTGAAAATCAACTGAACTATAGCCCACAAATGCAGAGCCAGAAAAATCGAAAATCTGCAATTGTGCTCCGATTTCGTTGATTGATACCTCTATCAATCGGATTTGAGATCTGAAATCGTAATGCCAACGGCTATTTGGATCGCTCGCACATTTCTACACATTTCGCAGAAAATTCAATTTTATTGAAAATCAACTGAACTATAGCCCACAAATTTAGAGCGAGAAAAATCGAAAATCTGCAGATGAGCACCGATTTCGTTGATTGATACCTGTATCAATAGGCTTTGAGACCTGTAATCGTGATGCCAACGGTCATTTGGATCGCTCGCACATTTCTACACATTTCGCAGAAAATTCAATTTTATTGAAAATCAACTGAACTATAGCCCACAAATTCATAGCCAGAAAAATCGAAAATCTGCAATTGTGCACCGATTTCGTTGATTGATACCTATATCAATAGGCTTTGAGACCTGTAATCGTGATGCCAATGGTCATTTGGATCGCTCGTACATTTCTACACATTTCGCAGAAAATTCAATTTTATTGAAAATCAACTGAACTACAGCCCACAAATGCAGAGCAGAAAAATCGAAAATCTGCAATTGTGCACCGATTTCGTTGATTGATACCTCTATCAATAGGCATTGAGACCTGTAATCGTCATGCAAATGACCATTTGGATCGCTCGCACATTTCTACACATTTCGCAGAAAATTCAATTTTATTGAAAATCAACTGAACTATAGCCCACAAATTCATAGCCAGAAAAATCGAAAATCTGCAATTGTGCACCGATTTCGTTGATTGATACCTCTATCAATAGGCTTTGAGACCTGTAATCGTCAGGCTAATGGCCATTTGGATCGCTCGCACATTTCTACATATTTCGCAGAAAATTCAATTTTATTGAAAATCAACTGAACTATAGCCCACAAATTCAGAGCCAGAAAAATCGAAAATCTGCAATTGTGCTCCGATTTCGTTGATTGATACCTCTATCAATAGGCTTTAAGATCTGAAATCGTCATGCCAACGGCTATTTGAATCGCTCGCACATTTCTACACATTTCGCAGAAAATTCAATTTTATTGAAAATCAACTGAACTATAGCCCACAAATGCAGAGCCAGAAAAATCGAAAATCTGCAATTGTGCTCCGATTTCGTTGATTGATACCTCTATCAATCGGATTTGAGATCTGAAATCGTAATGCCAACGGCTATTTGGATCGCTCGCACATTTCTACACATTTCGCAGAAAATTCAATTTTATTGAAAATCAACTGAACTATAGCCCACAAATTTAGAGCCAGAAAAATCGAAAATCTGCAATTGTGCTCCGATTTCGTTGATTGATACCTCTATCAATAGGATTTGAGACCTGTAATCGTGATGCCAACGGTCATTTGGATCGCTCGCACATTTCTACACATTTCGCAGAAAATTCAATTTTATTGAAAATCAACTCAACTGTAGCCCACAAATTCAGAGCCACAAAAATCCTAAATCTGCAATTGTGCTCCGATTTCGTTGATTGATACCTCGATCAATAGGCCTTGAGACCTGTAATCGTCATGCTAATGGTCATTTGGATCGCTCGCACATTTCTACACATTTCGCAGAAAATTCAATTTTATTGAAAATCAACTGAACTATAGCCCACAAATTCATAGCCAGAAAAATCGAAAATCTGCAATTGTGCTCCGATTTCGTTAATTGATACCTCTATCAATAGGCTTTGAGACCTGTAATCGTCATGCCAACGGCTATTTGGATCGCTCGCACATTTCTACACATTTCGCAGAAAATTCAATTTTATTGAAAATCAACTGAACTATAGCCCACAAATTTAGAGCCAGAAAAATCGAAAATCTGCAATTGTGCACCGATTTCGTTGATTGATACCTCTATCAATCGGCTTTGAGACATATAATCATGATGCCAACGGTCACTTGGATCGCTCGCACATTTCTACATATTTCGCAGAAAATTCAATTGTATTGAAAATCAACTCAACTGTAGCCCACAAATTCAGAGCCACAAAAATCCTAAATCTGCAATTGTGCTCCGATTTCGTTGATTGATACCTCGATCAATAGGCTTTGAGACTTGTAATAGTCATGCTAATGGTCATTTGGATCGCTCGCACATTTCTACACATTTCGCAGAAAATTCAATTTTATGAAAATCAACTGAACTATAGCCCACAAATTCATAGCCAGAAAAATCGAAAATCTGCAATTGTGCTCCGATTTCGTTGATTGATACCTCTATCAATAGGCTTTGAGACCTGTAATCGTCATGCCAACGACTATTTGAATCGCTCGCACATTTCTACACATTTCGCAGAAAATTCAATTTTATTGAAAATCAACTGAACTATAGCCCACAAATGCAGAGCCAGAAAAATCGAAAATCTGCAATTGTGCTCCGATTTCGTTGATTGATACCTCTATCAATCGGATTTGAGATCTGAAATCGTAATGCCAACGGCTATTTGGATCGCTCGCACATTTCTACACATTTCGCAGAAAATTCAATTTTATTGAAAATCAACTGAACTATAGCCCACAAATTCAGAGCCAGAAAAATCGAAAATCTGCAATTGTGCTCCGATTTCGTTGATTGATACCTCTATCAATAGGCTTTAAGATCTGAAATCGTCATGCAACGGCTATTTGAATCGCTCGCACATTTCTACACATTTCGCAGAAAATTCAATTTTATTGAAAATCAACTGAACTATAGCCCACAAATTCAGAGCGAGAAAAATCGAAAATCTGCAGATGAGCACCGATTTCGTTGATTGATACCTGTATCAATAGGCTTTGAGACCTGTAATCGTGATGCCAACGGTCATTTGGATCGCTCGCACATTTCTACACATTTCGCAGAAAATTCAATTTTATTGAAAATCAACTGAACTATAGCCCACACATTCAGAGCCAGAAAAATCGAAAATCTGCAATTGTGCTCCGATTTCGTTGATTGATACCTCTATCAATAGGCTTTAAGATCTGAAATCGTCATGCCAACGGCTATTTGAATCGCTCGCACATTTCTACACATTTCGCAGAAAATTCAATTTTATTGAAAATCAACTGAACTATAGCCCACACATTCAGAGCCAGAAAAATCGAAAATCTGCAATTGTGCTCCGATTTCGTTGATTGATACCTCTATCAATAAGCTTTGAAACCTATAATCGTGATGCTAATGGTCATCTGTAATCGCCATGCCAATGGTCATTTGGATCGCTCGCATGTTTCTTCAGATTTCGCAGAAAATTCAATTTTATTGAAAATCAACTGAACTATAGCCCACAAATGCAGAGCCAGAAAAATCGAAAATCTGCAATTGTGCTCCGATTTCGTTGATTGATACCTCTATCAATCGATTTGAGATCTGAAATCGTAATGCCAACGGCTATTTGGATCGCTCGCACATTTCTACACATTTCGCAGAAAATTCAATTTTATTGAAAATCAACTCAACTGTAGCCCACAAATTCAGAGCCAGAAAAATCGAAAATCTGCAATTGTGCTCCGATTTCGTTGATTGATACCTCGATCAATAGGCCTTGAGACCTGTAATCGTCATGCTAATGGTCATTTGGATCGCTCGCACATTTCTTCACATTTCGCAGAAAATTCAATTTTATTGAAAATCAACTGAACTATAGCCCACAAATTCAGAGCCAGAAAAATCGAAAATCTGCAATTGTGCACCGATTTCGTTGATTGATACCTCTATCAATAGGCTTTGAGACCTGTAATCGTCAGGCTAATGGCCATTTGGATCGCTCGCACATTTCTACATATTTCGCAGAAAATTCAATTTTATTGAAAATCAACTGAACTATAGCCCACAAATTCAGAGCCAGAAAAATCGAAATCTGCAATTGTGCTCCGATTTCGTTGATTGATACCTCTATCAATAGGCTTTAAGATCTGAAATCGTCATGCCAACGGCTATTTGGATCGCTCGCACATTTCTACACATTTCGCAGAAAATTCAATTTTATTGAAAATCAACTCAACTGTAGCCCACAAATTCAGAGCCACAAAAATCCTAAATCTGCAATTGTGCTCCGATTTCGTTGATTGATACCTCGATCAATAGGCCTTGAGACCTGTAATCGTCATGCTAATGGTCATTTGGATCGCTCGCACATTTCTACACATTTCGCAGAAAATTCAATTTTATTGAAAATCAACTGAACTATAGCCCACACATTCAGAGCCAGAAAAATCGAAAATCTGCAATTGTGCTCCGATTTCGTTGATTGATACCTCTATCAATAGGCATTGAGACCTGTAATCGTCATGCAAATGACCATTTGGATCGCTCGCACATTTCTACACATTTCGCAGAAAATTCAATTTTATTGAAAATCAACTGAACTATAGCCCACAAATTCATAGCCAGAAAAATCGAAAATCTGCAATTGTGCTCCGATTTCGTTGATTGATACCTCTATCAATCGGATTTGAGATCTGAAATCGTAATGCCAACGGCTATTTGGATCGCTCGCACATTTCTACACATTTTGCAGAAAATTCAATTTTATTGAAAATCAACTCAACTGTAGCCCACAAATAGAGCCACAAAAATCCTAAATCTGCAATTGTGCTCCGATTTCGTTGATTGATACCTCGATCAATAGGCCTTGAGACCTGTAATCGTCATGCTAATGGTCATTTGGATCGCTCGCACATTTCTACACATTTCGCAGAAAATTCAATTTTATTGAAAATCAACTGAACTACAGCCCACAAATGCAGAGCCATAAAAATCGAAAATCTGCAATTGTGCACCGATTTCGTTGATTGATACCTCTATCAATAGGCTTTGAGACCTGTAATCGTCAGGCTAATGGCCATTTGGATCGCTCGCACATTTCTACATATTTCGCAGAAAATTCAATTTTATTGAAAATCACTGAACTATAGCCCACAAATTCAGAGCCAGAAAAATCGAAAATCTGCAATTGTGCTCCGATTTCGTTGATTGATACCTCTATCAATAGGCTTTAAGATCTGAAATCGTCATGCCAACGGCTATTTGAAATCGCTCGCACATTTCTACACATTTCGCAGAAAATTCAATTTTATTGAAAATCAACTGAACTATAGCCCACAAATTCATAGCCAGAAAAATCGAAAATCTGCAATTGTGCTCCGATTTCGTTGATTGATACCTCTATCAATCGGATTTGAGATCTGAAATCGTAATGCCAACGGCTATTTGGATCGCTCGCACATTTCTACACATTTCGCAGAAAATTCAATTTTATTGAAAATCAACTCAACTGTAGCCACAAATTCAGAGCCACAAAAATCCTAAATCTGCAATTGTGCTCCGATTTCGTTGATTGATACCTCGATCAATACGCCTTGAGACCTGTAATCGTCATGCTAATGGTCATTTGGATCGCTCGCACATTTCTACACATTTCGCAGAAAATTCAATTTTATTGAAAATCAACTGAACTACAGCCCACAAATGCAGAGCCAGAAAAATCGAAAATCTGCAATTGTGCTCCGATTTCGTTGATTGATACCTCTATCAATCGGATTTGAGATCTGAAATCGTAATGCCAACGGCTATTTGGATCGCTCGCACATTTCTACACATTTCGCAGAAAATTCAATTTTATTGAAAATCAACTGAACTATAGCCCACAAATTTTGAGCCAGAAAAATCGAAAATCTGCAATTGTGCTCCGATTTCGTTGATTGATACCTCGATCAATAGGCTTTGAGACCTGTAATCGTCATGCCAACGGTCATTTGGATCGCTCGCACATTTCTACACATTTCGCAGAAAATTCAATTTTATTGAAAATCAACTGAACTATAGCCCACAAATTCAGAGCCAGAAAAATCGAAAATCTGCAATTGTGCACCGATTTCGTTGATTGATACCTCTATCAATAGGCGTTGAGATCTGTAATCGTCATGCCAATGGTCATTTGGATCGCTCGCATATTTCTACACATTTCGCAGAAAATTCAATTTTATTGAAAATCATCTGAACTATAGCCCACAAATTCAGAGCCAGAAAAATCGAAAATCTGCAATTGTGCACCGATTTTTTTCATTGATACCTTTATCAATAGGCGTTGAGACCTGTAATCGTCATGCCAACGGTCATTTGGATTGTTCGCACATTTCTACACATTTCGCAGAAAATTCAATTTGATTGAAAATCTACTGAACTATAGCCCACAAATTCATAGCCAGAAAAATCGAAAATCTGCAATTGTGCTCCGATTTCGTTGATTGATACCTCTATCAATAGGCTTTGAGACCTGTAATCGTCATGCCAACGGTCATTTGGATCGCTCGCACATTTCTACACATTTCGCAGAAAATTCAATTTTATGAAAATCAACTGAACTATAGCCCACAAATTCAGAGCCAGAAAAATCGAAAATCTGCAATTGTGCTCCGATTTCGTTGATTGATACCTCTATCAATAGGCTTTGAGACCTGTAATCGTCATGCCAACGGCCATTTGGATTGCTCGCACATTTCAACACATTTCGCAGAAAATTCAATTTTATTGAAAATCAACTGAACTATAGCCCACAAATTCATAGCCAGAAAAATCGAAAATCTGCAATTGTGCACCGATTTCGTTGATTGATACCTCTATAAATAGGCTTTGAGACCTGTAATCGTCATGCCAACGGTCATTTGGATCGCTCGCATATTTCTACACATTTCTCAGAAAATTCAATTTATTGAAAATCAACTGAACTATAACTCACAAATTCATAGCCAGAAAAATCGAAAATCTGCAATTGTGCACCGATTTCGTTGATTGATACCTCTATCAATAGTCATTGAGACCTGTAATCGTCATGCCAACGGTCATTTGGACCGCTCGCACATTTCTACACATTTCGCAGAAAATTCAATTTTATTGAAAATCAACTGAACTATAGCCCACAAATTCAGAGCCAGAAAAATCGAAAATCTGCAATTGTGCTCCGATTTCGTTGATTGATACCTCTATCAATAGTCATTGAGACCTGTAATCGTCATGCCAACGGTCATTTGGACCGCTCGCACATTTCTACACATTTCGCAGAAAATTCAATTTTATTGAAAATCAACTGAACTATAGCCCACAAATTCAGAGCCAGAAAAATCGAAAATCTGCAATTGTCCTCCGATTTCGTTGATTGATACCTCTATCAATAGTCATTGAGACCTGTAATCGTCATGCCAACGGTCATTTGGACCGCTCGCACATTTCTACACATTTCGCAGAAAATTCAATTTTATTGAAAATCAACTGAACTATAGCCCACAAATTCAGAGCCAGAAAAATCGAAAATCTGCAATTGGGCACCGATTTCGTTGATTGATACCTCTATCAATATTCGTTGAGATCTGTAATCGTCATGCCAACGGTCATTTGGATCGCTCGCATATTTCTACACATTTCTCAGAAAATTCAATTTTATTGAAAATCAACTGAACTATAACTCACAAATTCATAGCCAGAAAAATCGAAAATCTGCAATTGTGCACCGATTTCGTTGATTGATACCTCTATCAATAGTCATTGAGACCTGTAATCGTCATGCCAACGGTCATTTGGACCGCTCGCACATTTCTACACATTTCGCAGAAATTCAATTTTATTGAAAATCAACTGAACTATAGCCCACAAATTCAGAGCCAGAAAAATCGAAAATCTGCAATTGTGCTCCGATTTCGTTGATTGATACCTCTATCAATAGTCATTGAGACCTGTAATCGTCATGCCAACGGTCATTTGGACCGCTCGCACATTTCTACACATTTCGCAGAAAATTCAATTTTATTGAAAATCAACTGAACTATAGCCCACAAATTCAGAGCCAGAAAAATCGAAAATCTGCAATTGGGCACCGATTTCGTTGATTGATACCTCTATCAATAGTCATTGAGACCTGTAATCGTCATGCCAACGGTCATTTGGACCGCTCGCACATTTCTACACATTTCGCAGAAAATTCAATTTTATTGAAAATCAACTGAACTATAGCCCACAAATTCAGAGCCAGAAAAATCGAAAATCTGCAATTGTGCACCGATTTCGTTGATTGATACCTCTATCAATAGGCGTTGAGATCAGTAATCGTCATGCCAACGGCTATTTGGATCGCTCGCACATTTCTACACATTTCGCAGAAAATTCAATTTTATTGAAAATCAACTGAACTATAGCCCACAAATTCAGAGCCAGAAACATCGAAAATCTGCAATTGTGCTCCGATTTCGTTGATTGATACCTCTATCAATAGGCTTTGAGATCTGAAATCGTCATGCCAACGGCTATTTGGATCGCTCGCACATTTTTACACATTTCGCAGAAAATTCGATTTTATTGAAAATCAACTGAACTATAGCCCACAAATTCAGAGCCAGAAAAATCGAAAATCTGCAATTGTGCTCCGATTTCGTTGATTGATACCTCTATCAATAGGCTTTGAGATCTGAAATCGTCATGCCAACGGCTATTTGGATCGCTCGCACATTTCTACACATTTCGTAGAAAATTCAATTTTATTGAAAACCAACTGAACTATAGCCCACAAATTCAGAGCCAGAAAAATCGAAAATCTGCAATTGTGCTCCGATTTCGTTGATTGATACCTCTATCAATAGTCATTGAGACCTGTAATCGTCATGCCAACGGTCATTTGGACCGCTCGCACATTTCTACACATTTCGCAGAAAATTCAATTTTATTGAAAATCAACTGAACTATAGCCACAAATTCAGAGCCAGAAAAATCGAAAATCTGCAATTGTGCTCCGATTTCGTTGATTGATACCTCTATCAATAGTCATTGAGACCTGTAATCGTCATGCCAACGGTCATTTGGACCGCTCGCACATTTCTACACATTTCGCAGAAAATTCAATTTTATTGAAAATCAACTGAACTATAGCCCACAAATTCAGAGCCAGAAAAATCGAAAATCTGCAATTGGGCACCGATTTCGTTGATTGATACCTCTATCAATAGGCGTTGAGATCTGTAATCGTCATGCCAATGGTCATTTGGATCGCTCGCATATTTCTACACATTTCGCAGAAATTCAATTTTATTGAAAATCAACTGAACTATAGCCCACAAATCAGAGCCAGAAAAATCGAAAATCTGCAATTGTGCTCCGATTTCGTTGATTGATACCTCGATCAATAGGCTTTGAGACCTGTAATCGTGATGCCAACGGTCATTTGGATCGCTCGCATATTTCTACACATTTCGCAGAAAATTCAATTTTATTGAAAATCAACTGAACTATAGCCCACAAATTCAGAGCCAGAAAAATCGAAAATCTGCAATTGTGCACCGATTTCGTTGATTGATACCTCTATCAATAGGCGTTGAGATCAGTAATCGTCATGCCAACGGCTATTTGGATCGCTCGCACATTTCTACACATTTCGCAGAAAATTCAATTTTATTGAAAATCAACTGAACTATAGCCCACAAATTCAGAGCCAGAAACATCGAAAATCTGCAATTGTGCTCCGATTTCGTTGATTGATACCTCTATCAATAGGCTTTGAGATCTGAAATCGTCATGCCAACGGCTATTTGGATCGCTCGCACATTTTTACACATTTCGCAGAAAATTCGATTTTATTGAAAATCAACTGAACTATAGCCCACAAATTCAGAGCCAGAAAAATCGATAATCTGCAATTGTGCTCCGATTTCGTTGATTGATACCTATATCAATAGGCTTTGAGATCTGAAATCGTCATGCCAACGGCTATTTGGATCGCTCGCACATTTCTACACATTTCGTAGAAAATTCAATTTTATTGAAAACCAACTGAACTATAGCCCACAAATTCAGAGCCAGAAAAATCGAAAATCTGCAATTGTGCTCCGATTTCGTTGATTGATACCTCTATCAATAGGCTTTGAGATCTGAAATCGTCATGCCAATGGCTATTTGGATCGCTCGCACATTTCTACACCTTTCGCAGAAAATTCAATTTTATTGAAAATCAACTGAACTATAGCCCACAAATTCAGAGCCAGAAACATCGAAAATCTGCAATTGTGCTCCGATTTCGTTGATTGATACCTTTATCAATAGGCTTTGAGATCTGAAATCGTCATGCCAACGGCTATTTGGATCGCTCGCACATTTCTACACATTTCGCAGAAAATTCTATTTATTGAAAATCAACAGAACTATAGCCCCCAAATTCAGGCCAGAAAAATCGAAAATCTGCAATTGTGCTCCGATTTCGTTGATTGATACTTATATCAATAGGCTTTGAGACCTGTAATCGTCATGCCAACGGCTATTTGGATTGCTCGCACATTTCTACACATTTCGCAGAAAATTCAGTTTTATTGAAAATCAACTGAACTATAGCCCACAAATGCAGAGCCAGAAAAATCGAAAATCTGCAATTGTGCTCCGATTTCGTTGATTGATACCTCTATCAATGTGCTTTGAGATCTGAAATCGTCATGCCAACGGCTATTTGGATCGCTCGCACATTTCTACACATTTCGCAGAAAATTCAATTTTATTGAAAATCAACTGAACTATAGCCCACAAATTCAGAGCCAGAAACATCGAAAATCTGCAATTGTGCTCCGATTTCGTTGATTGATACCTCTATCAATAGGCTTTGAGATCTGAAATCGTCATGCCAACGGCTATTTGGATCGCTCGCACATTTCTACACATTTCGCAGAAAATTCAATTTTATTGAAAATCAACTGAACTATAGCCCACAAATTCAGAGCCAGAAAAATCGAAAATCTGCAATTGTGCTCCGATTTCGTTGATTGATACCTCGATCAATAGGCTTTGAGACCTGTAATCGTCATGCAACGGTCATTTGGATCGCTCGCACATTTCTACACATTTCGCAGAAAATTCAATTTTATTGAAAATCAACTGAACTATAGCCCACAAATTCAGAGCCAGAAAAATCGAAAATCTGCAATTGTGCACCGATTTCGTTGATTGATACCTTTATCAATAGGCGTTGAGATCTGTAATCGTCATGCCAATGGTCATTTGGATCGCTCGCATATTTGTACACATTTCGCAGAAAATTCAATTTTATTGAAAATCATCTGAACTATAGCCCACAAATTCAGAGCCAGAAAAATCGAAAATCTGCAACTGTGCACCGATTTTTTTCATTGATACCTCTATCAATAGGCGTTGAGACCTGTAATCGTCATGCCAACGGTCATTTGGATTGCTCGCACATTTCTACACATTTAGCAGAAAATTCAATATTATTGAAAATCAACTGAACTATAGCCCACAAATTCAGAGCCAGAAAAATCGAAAATCTGCAATTGTGCTCCGATTCCGTTGATTGATACCTCTATCAATAGTCATTGAGACCTGTAATCGTCATGCCAACGGTCATTTGGATCGCTCGCATATTTGTACACATTTCGCAGAAAATTCAATTTTATTGAAAATCTACTGAACTATAACCCACAAATTCAGAGCCAGAAAAATCGAAAATCTGCAATTGTGCACCGATTTCGTTGATTGATACCTCTATCAATAGGCGTTGAGACCTGTAATCGTGATGCCAACGGTTATTTGGATCGCTCGCATATTTGTACACATTTCGCAGAAAATTCAATTTTATTGAAAATCATCTGAACTATAACCCACAAATTCAGAGCCAGAAAAATCGAAAATCTGCAATTGTGCACCGATTTCGTTGATTGATACCTCTATCAATAGGCGTTGAGATCTGTAATCGTCATGCCAACGGTCATTTGGATCGCTCGCACATTTCTACACATTTCGCAGAAAATTCAATTTTATTGAAAATCATCTGAACTATAGCCCACAAATTCAGAGCCAGAAAAATCGAAAATCTGCAATTGTGCGCCGATTTCGTTGATTGATACCTCTATCAATAGGCGTTGAGACCTGTAATCGTCATGCCAACGGTCATTTGGACCGCTCGCACATTTCTACACATTTCGCAGAAAATTCAATTTTATTGAAAATCTACTGAACTATAGCCCACAAATTCAGAGCCAGAAAAATCGAAAATCTGCAATTGTGCACCGATTTCGTTGAATGATACCTCTATCAATAGGCTTTGAGATCTGTAATCGTCATGCCAACGGTCATTTGGATCGCTCGCATATTTCTACACATTTCGCAAAAAATTCAATTTTATTGAAAATCTACTGAACTATAGCCCACAAATTCAGAGCCAGAAAAATCGAAAATCTGCAATTGTGCACCGATTTCGTTGATTGACACCTCTATCAATAGGCTTTCTCTGGTGTTAACAACATTTAGCAATTTTAGTCGAAATGGCAATGTAATGGTCAAAATTAAGTTACTCGTGAGGGCCCATTTATCAGTTACAGTTAAAATTTCAATTGGTGCTTAAAATTTCCAGACTAATTTATTCCCCTGGATAGGGGGTAGTTTTTGGGCTTGATTGATGGAGTAGTAGGTCAGCTAATACTTGTTCTATCGGAAAGTGAATTCAAGTCTCTGGCAAGAAGTGCTAAGCCCATTTATCAGTCTCAGTTAAAATCTCAATTGGTACCTAAAGTTTCCAGACTAATATTTATTTCCCTGGATAGAGCGTAGTTTTCCGGCTCGGTAGACGTTTTAGTAGATTAGCTACTATGTGTATAATCGGCAAGTGAATTCAAGTTCTGGTAAGGAGTGCTAAGGCCACTTATCAGTTTCAGTCAAAATTTCAATTGATATAAACAGTTTTCAGAATAATTTATTCCCCTGAATAGGGGGTAGTTTTTGGGCTCGATAGACGAAGTAGTATGTCAGCTATTGGAAGGTGAATTAATATCGTTGGCAAAGTTTCCAGCCATCCTAGTGTTAATTGGTGCGTAATAGACCTATGGTAGATAATTTTTATTAAATTAAAATAATTTATCTCAACATCTTTTAAACGTTGTCATGAAACACACCTACGGTCGTGTAGATGGCACAGCCCACCCCGAATTTTAATAGCGTGTTTTTTGGATGGTAGTAACGTTGCTTCAATATGATTTTTCCAAATTTCCTGTGCGCATAATTCTTTATTTTTCGTTTGATCAAGGTGACAATGCTGCCCTGTGTGATTTTCTATCCAATTGTTGGGTGTCGTATACTAAATGTAAACTGTGAAAACTCAATCTCATTCCAAATAACTGCCAGTGTGGTCTAACTACTGGTCTTGTTTGTTGGTTTATGTTTTTCCAACAGTTGAATAAAAAAATTGTGCAATTAGACTTCGTGTTGGAAAACATCAAACAAGCGTTTAATAAGCAGCCGTAAGACAAACATAACAGACGAGGTGACATTGTGTTATTGAAGTATAAAACTCAACATAATATAAAGAGTATATTATACGATAGTCGTGGACAAATTCTTTTGAAATCAAAATCTGCAGGTTTAAAATAGTTGGCTTTAAAGTTTCCAATGCTTTTAGACAAAATTAAAACCTGGCACCAAGCCCACAGTACACGTTTAATAGGCGTGATGTAAATACAGTGTGTAATAAATTTGTTATTTTTGATATTGATATTTAATTTTTATTGCATTTTTTTTATTGATTCGCAATTATTTTTTAATAACATTCGGATTTCCAGTAGGTTTGATAATTTGTGACATTCCAAGTTAACCAATAAAATTAGCAAATACAAATATAAATCACACTACACTCGTACCTATGTATACTATACTTCTTAAACCAATAAAAGTACGAAACGTAATTTAAGAAACATAAAATCACCAGTGTTATAAAGAAGGTAAGAAAAGTGAAAACTAGAGCAATAATAATTGTAACGGCTATCTTATGTAAAATAAAAAAAAGGAAAAACTATAACACAGAATTGTAACGTTTTTTTTATCATAAAAGAAATTATTTTTAGTTTTATCTATAAGTCGTTTGAATTATTTTTAATTTTTTTTCTTCTTCTTCTTAGCGTTTTATTTTTAAATTTTTTGTTTGTTTGTTTGTTGCAATAAATTAAATGTTTTTTTGTTTAACATTTAATCGTGTCTTTATATGCAATTTCATTAGTTAGGTATATATGTAACTTTTTCTTAATGCTATCAAGATTTTAAATTTATAGGTGGACTTATGACTGTTGTATGAGGTAGGTCACAAAAAAAAAACGTAAATACGTTTTTAATAACAATACATGAAAATTTATTTTTGTAGTGTACCTATATGATTTGTGGCGAATGATAAGCTTGACACTATTATTTTGAACACATATGAACAAACTGTACCTTTATGTATTTTAATTTTTAATAATTCGTCTTTTAATTATAGAGAAAAATAGTGAAAGTGAATAATTACGTTTCGTTTCCTGATAAAATAAACCACCTACGATTTTAAAATTTTTTATTATGCATGATTGGTAGATTAAAAGCTGTTTTTAATTTTTTTGAGATTAGATTTCGTATGCGGGTTTGTACTCAGAGCCCGGTTGAACTAATTAAACAAGTTTTTCCAGCGGTGTTTAACAAGGTAACTATACCACGGTATCCACCACTTATGTCCATCGGATTAATTCTTTAAAGATTGCTATATTTACTTTTCTTATTAAATAAAAGTACATCAATTACTTTAAATAGGGTTAGGTTGGTAAAAGTTGATTTTTTAAAATATTTGCTAATTAATTATCGTTCAGGGTTTCTACAACTTTTGAAATTTTAATAATTCTCATGATAATGTTTTCAGAACAACGAAAAGTTGCATATGGCTCTTTCAAATCCTTTTCACCTCAAACCGTTACCCACAGATATAGATGTTCACAAAATAAGTAGAATAGTTTTCTGGAACAATTTAAAGTATAGTTCCGTGTATATGCTAGGTACAAACAATTCATAGCTTTGAAAATAAGAAAAAATAATTTTGACTCAAAGATCCACAAAAAATATAAAACTAATATTTTTTGTGGATATTTCAACATAGAAGACACTCGAGACAACACGGAGAATCTGACACAGATAATTAAAAAAATCTTATCACGTATGGACTAAAGAAGTGTTTGGAGTTTCTTGAGAAAATTTTCTGGCCCTAACCTTCACTGTATTATACTGCTATATTTAAGGTATTTATGTACATAGTTTGTAAAGTCTATAAAATTCACAAAATTTGTCTAATATGTGGAAGTGATGAAACAAACAATATTTAGACTTTGCAGAATTTCTTAAATTTATATAATTAAAGTATTTACATCATTTACCAAAAATACCATTTTTTAGCATTATGCAAAACTGTAGCATTCATTGAATTTACGAATTTTTTTAGTATTTGCAGAATTAAAAAAATCTAGAAATTATAGAGCTTAAAATATTTTTATAGTTTATAGAGTATAAAGAATTATTTATAGTGTATTAGCCAAATTAGTAGAATTACTAGAATTAATTAAATTTTAAAAATTGATAAAATTCAGAAAAATTATATGTTAGAATTACTAATTACGATGTACCGAAATTAACAGAATTTAATGAATTTTAATAATTTTACAAAATTTAAAGAAATCACAAACTTTGTAAATCTAAAAAAAATTTTAAAATTTATAAAATGTAGGATTTTAAACAAAAAATTACACCGCAGCATTTTTAAAACCGCCAGAATTTAAAACTATAAAAAATTTGGAATTTACAAAAATTATTGAATAAGCTTAAATTTTCCAAATTTAAATAAATTATAGAATTTTAAGTTCTAAAATAATTTACAGAAAATATAATAATAATAAAGTTTATATAATTCCAAAATTTACATGGTGTATCGGAAATGCGAAATTTACAGAATTAGTAAAATTTGTAGCATCCATGTGTATTTATAAAGTTCAGGAGGTTTACAGTAAAAAATAATTCAGAATTTATGAATTTCAGGGAATTCAGAGTATACGATTTTCAGAATTTTCAGTAATGTCAAATTTTAAGGAATTAGAAGGGCTTTACAGAATTTACCGAATTATTCAAATTTAAGTATTTACACTTTTTACAGTATTTACCAAACATAAATTTTCGTTTATTCAGAATTAAGAAAATTTTTAGTATTGATTTATTTTTATTCAATCACCAACAAACAGAAATTTAACTTCCAATTACTCGTCGGTAAAGATGGATGGAGGGAATGGGGATGAAGGGCCGAATGGGTCGAAGGGCCGAATTTTTTTGTTTGTTTTTAGAAATATAGGGCCCATTATTTTTTTTTCAGACCATTTTATATTCGTTAGAGTGAAGGAAAATTCTATTTAGACGATTAAAATAATTTCATTGTGATTTAGTGATGTAAATTAGTGAATAGTAAAAATTCGGCCCTTCGACATTTGATATCATTCCTTATGTTTCTCAATTCGTTATGCCACAATGAAATGCCGTTTTAAAATAAAAATAAAAAATTGGGTCTATCCGGCTCTCAACATTTCTCCCACAAAGCCTCCGTTAAAGATCACCAAACGAACCATCTATATTTTAGAAACATTTTCTGTTATTTTGGTCACGGCAATATAAATCTTCTATTCTTATGCCGCCAAATCACGGACTCACAAATAATCTTACAAGGGAACCTTACTGTTAAATTTAAAAAATTATCAAACCATTCTAAGTTGTCGTACTCTGTGAGACAATAACGAAACCATTTTTTTTTATCGGCAGAGAAGCACTATTTAGGCTTTATTTTATATCCAAAAAAGCGTTTTTTGAGGTTAAATTAATGGATAGTTATTAACACCTAAAAAATGTTTGGTGGCCGATAAAAGAAAGGTTTCGTATAGAGTACTAACACTTAGAACAGTTTTTATAATTTTTTGAATTTGACAATTCAAAAGGTTTCCTTGTTAGATTACTTAGAACTGACACGTGTTTTCATCTTCGACCGTTAATAATTATACATCTCTAGTACCTATACTGTTGAAAAATCCTTAAGAATTTAAATTACTACGTCTAAAGAGTATCCACAATGTTCAAAATTTCTTTATTTACAATATTATGTGAGCAACATCAGAATTAACCGATATGATTCTTCACTCAGTGCTTGGCATCAATGTGGGCCATTCGAGAATACAAAATAATAAAACACAAATAATACCAAATCTTAATTAATGTTAATTATCATTTATCACCGAATCCCACCTCCTCGTCACTCAAAAATAATACCATAAAACGCGATTTTAATAAAGCATTCACAAATAGTGTATCGTTGAAATTTCAATCACTATAAGATGTCACAAAGAGTCAATGAAACGTCACAGAAATGTCAATGCCACAGAAATGGGAATGTTTTACTTACTGTTAATAAATGTTTACTAGGGGTATACGTCTTTTAGCAAAAAAACGTTTCGCAAATGAAAGTTTGATCAAATTACTTTTAGCAAAAAACACGTTTGGCAAACATTTCTTTGGCAAAGAAGTATGAATGACAAATTCACCTATGTGAAATATTTGTTTGACAAATTTCTTTTTGGCAAATTATTCTTCAGGAATTATGAGGCATTTTAATTGTGCGATCAAAATGCCTCATAATTCCTGAAGAATAATTTGCCAAAAAGTAATTACTCTAAAATTTGAACAAAATTTTCGCGTGCCGCACCTGAATTAATAAAAATATTTTTGCTTCAAAACGAAAATTTAAATTCTGGAAAATGAAGATTTAATCTTCCTTTTCCAGAATTTCATTTTGAAATATTCTAGAAAATGGACATTTCCATTCTAATTTTACTAATAAATCTTACTATTAATTTTACTAATATATCTCTATTTCCAGATAATTTTAAATCTCGTTTTCAAGCCAAAATATTTTTATTAAATCCAGCGCGCATCATACTGCACAGTTGAAAATTTTTGTGATATGCGATGCTATTAGCATCGCATATTGATCCAACTTAAGTTTACATCATTTTTTGATACAAGTCTTGCTTCGAAATCTGTTTAAACATTATTTGCATCGAAAACAAAATTTAGATGCAACCATTGTAACGAATAAAATTTAGTTACTAATTAGATCGAAAAAGTAATTTCAATGCAAGTTTTGCATCAAACAAAATTGCGACACTATTAGTATCGAATACAATGGCAATCAGCGTTGTTTTTAATTATGGTGCAATTGCATCAAATTAAGTTACTGTGTGTATCGCAAATTCTTTAATTAAACATAAAAATATAATTTAAAAAAATTGTATTTCTTTCTGATTAGATACACATATTTCAAGTAATAAGTAATACTAAAGGTCGATCATAAACTCTTGAGAAATCTTCTAGGGAGGCATAGTTTATGTTTAATTATTGCTCCTTTTTCTTTCCTGTAACAACTAAGGAAAATACGGTAATATGCTTCTTGCTACTTTGTGGAAATGCATTACCAGATGTTGCATCTTCCTTCTTCAGGTGTATTCCGGTCTCCGGCAGAATCTGTGAAATAATCAATTTCATTTGTGTTTTAATTGTTGTTTTTTGTAGAAAATTGATTACATTGTAAATGATAACAGTAATACGTATGAAAAATATCTTTGATAAAAATGATCGTCATAACTGCAAGTAACGAAGTGTAAATACTCTTAATTTGCGCGCTTGCTCGTATCAGATACGGGCATGCGAATTAAGTGGTTAATCATTTCAAAAATACCTTAACATCAAAATGATTCTCAATTCGATGACAATAACTTCAAATTTAAAATTTTAATGGAGAATTTAAAAATATATAAATTTTAAAATTAAAGTATACATGTCTAGACTCTAGAGTATTCTTTTCATAGTCTCTGTGTCAGATTTTTAAATGCTTCTAGCAAACAAACTTTTACAATAGAGAAAGAAATATAATTTTTTCAATTCGCATTATTAGTGAAACTGCTTCATTCTTTAAAAATATTTAGGAATGGTAAAAAAAAATGAAATTTTCTTAATCGTCATTCTGAAGATTTTTTTAAAACTAGCATTCCACTTCGGAACGCAGAGGGCTTTAGAAATTGATGATTTTTATTTTTTAACGATTTTCACCTGTAATATTTACGATTGTACGCAATAAAAATTTGAGACATTAATTTTTTGAAGTTTTTTCAAAATAACTTTAAAAAAAGCTTTCAGCGGAGTAATGTTTTAACATTAATCTAGAATTCATCACGAAGAGATTAAAAACATTATAAAAATTAGATGATAAGCACCGAGTTCTTTAAGAATACAGTTTTGAATGCTAATTTTACTCCACTAAGTACAGTAAATTTCAATTTTAGCATGCATTTACCTTAATTGGCGTACCAATTCTCCAGAAGTAAAAATTATTTGGAGGACACAAATTATGGTTTAGACTAGAGGGTTGAAATAGCTGGCTATTAGGTGCAAAAGGAAACGTCAAATATTTTTTATTGTTTTTCTTTTGTAACATAAAAATACAATTTATTTTATTACCTATGATATAAGGTGGGAAAGATACAAGTCTGTACATATTTTTCTACAAAAAAAAAAAATACAAAACATTTAATTTTTTTGACTTAAATTAACTAATTATTAATAATGAAAAAAATATTGATTCTTTTGTTTAGTATTTTTAATATTAAATTTAATTTTAAATACTGCCTTTATTATATTTGAAGTTTATAGTATAATCCACTGCGGCTTCTTATCTTATAATAGTTTGCAATATGTATACAACTTGAAGAGAAAATTTCATCTAGAGCGCACTGAAATCTAAAATGTTAATTTTCTAAATTACCTTTTCGATATACCAAACATTCTCTTTATATATAAACACCCTTACCAAATACAGTTTGAAATTAAAGTTAGTTTGGCCTGATATTAAATTTCCATTATCTGGACAAGCTGTTAGTAAATTTGGCAGAAGGGGGTGACCATAACCCCAAATTGCATGTTCCTTTGGAGTTAATAATGCATTATCCATTACAGTAATTATCACAAAGCTAAAATATATGCACGTTAATTTATGGTGTTTTTATTATTTAAGTTATAAATACCTTTTAACACAAACAATCATTTAACATCCTTTTTTGTTGTAATAATAATTGCAATTACCAACTGGATATTTTATTTCAATATGCGAGCCAAGCAAGAAACAATGGCATATTCCCTTGGAAATATTGAAACGATCCCTAAAACGTTCACTAAAAGTTTCTGACAATAATTTCTACAAACAATATTCAATTAATTTTATGTTAATTTACATATAATTTGTTTTTACCGTAAGCCGGGTTCGTCTCATTCTAAAAAAATTCATCTCACGAGTACGACTGCATTAATTTTTCTAAATATTCTTAAAAAACACTGACACTTCCACTTACGGCTCTCACTCTTTGCCCCATATTTAAGGATCCAAACAAATTCAATATCATGGAAATAATTCGCCTTTAAGTTAAAATTCAATCCTACACGTTTAAAAAGATTTGGAACAAATATATTTGCTATAAATAAATGCGCAAGCGTGAAATTTTGCATCGCTACGCTGTACTAAACGCGGCCAATAATTTAAATCATTTGATTTAAAGTACTGAAATGCAAAATAACCACATATTTCGACCAATACTGTGATTTGAGTTCTAACACCTCTCAAGGGTTCCATTATTTTTGTGAACCAATTAAACTGTTATAGAAATAATTTCTGGATATATCTTCCCAAAACGAATTTTAGTATAAGATGCAAGTTGCATCGTTTAACAAAAATTTCACAATCTACATCAAAACAACTAATTTACATACATACCTACAATTGAAAACCAAATAGCACCAAGATTATGTCTAGTAAATCCATGATTTACTTTTCTTACCTACAATAACCGATTTACTAAGATCCGATATTTATATTACTGAATTGACGCCGAATCCCTAAATATATATGACTTTTCAAGGTTTTGTTTTTTTTCTTCAGGAAAACAATATTCTTGCGCATGTGCATTTATTTTCGTTACAAGCTTTGCACCAAACATCGCAGTAATTTGAATCAAATTTTGTTTGAATGCCTATCTTACATCAAAATAAGACTTAAATTGCATCGTAAATGCCACGATGAACGGTTATTGCGCATGCGCGTTATTTAGTTGCAGCTTTACATCGCATTTGATAGTAATTATATCAAATATATTTTTAATGTAAGTCTTACATCAGAATTAGATGTAAGGTAAAATCGCATACGCCTCGACGCAAAGCTTGCGTCGAAAATCGTCGCAAGATTTTCAACTATGTGCCAAATTTCATCACAGTCAGTTCAGAAATAGCCAAGTTACAGGCTAATTGGCCATATTCCAAAAGTTCATCCAAAAATCATTTAAGCATCCTATTTCCATTATACTTGTCAAATTTCGTCATAGTCGGTAAAGAAATAACCATGTTACAAGCTAATTGGGCATATTCAAAAACTTCATCTAAAAATCATTTAACAATCCCATTTCCACCGTACGTGTCAAAATGTATCATAACCCCGAAAGAAATGGCCAAGTTACAGACTAATTTGCGATATTCCAAAAAAGCACCCAAAAATCATTTAACAATCCTATTTCCACCCTACCTGTTAAATTTAATCACAATAGATTAAGAAACAGCTAGGTTATAGGCTAGTTACTTATATTCCAAAATTGTATCCAAAATCATTTAAAAATTCCATTTACATCGTACTTGTTAAATTTATAATAGATTTTTTGATCAAACATACATTTGCCATTCAATTTGTTTTGCCAAATGATATTTGCCAAATATGCAAATTTGCCATAGATAGTTTGATGAAACGTAACTTTGTCAAATGTCGTTTGCCATTATTTTAAACGGCTCCCGTTTACTAGATCTAATTTATTTGTACGTATTAAATCAAATTAGTTTCCGGTCACTTGGAAACTTTGAAGTTCCATAACTCGCAAACCTAAACATTTTTCGGCCTGATCTTTGCGACTATACATTTTATGGGATTGCATAGGTTATACAGCATATAAAATCAAAAAATGTACGCAATATTTTACATAATGAGAATACAATTTTTTGAAACTTTTTTTTTTTATTTTATAGTTTTAAATCAATATGGCGTGCGGTTTGACTCTCCCTATGTTTTTTGTATTTTTTGTTTCTATTTTAATGTGTTAAATAAAAAGAGAGGAAATATTTTTGTTTAATATAGCATTTTACAGGACAACATGACATTTTAGCGCAACAAATTCAACGCAACATTTAACATAACGTTATCTAACGCAGCGTGTAACATGAACCCAAAACTAGTAGCCTAAATGTTTTACCAAACATAAAAACGTGTATCTGTATTTTGACATTATTTCTCAGATTACTTCGATATCAAAACAAAACATGCCCTATATACATATTTATTGATTTAATTCTATTTTTTTTTTGAGCTTGTACCAAGGAAGCTGAGTAATACTAATGAGGAAGAATTATTGCGTTAATTTGATCTGAAAGAAATTACATTAAATGTAAGTGAGAAACGAATAAATGAGATCTCGATGGTGTTTTCGAGGATTTATTTTAAGAACACAACATTTATCAATGTTGAGCTCCATATCATTGTCGCTACACCAGGAATATAGATTAATAAGATCTAACTGAAGTGAAAAGCAGTCATGGATAGACCCAATAAAGCTGACAATTTTTAAAACATTTGCAAATAGTATAAATATATTTTGTGTAACGGTTGTTATATCATTTACAAATAAAATAAATGCAAATAACATTAAGTTCAGCCAAGGTTTCACCCTCTTCAATATATAATTCAGTAAGTGTGACACTTTGACTAGCGCGATCAATATTATCATTGTGCAAAACTGTTCTCTGACAAATATTATACCCCGAATTAAAATATGTGCTGAACTTCTCACATGCATACGTGTATATCTTTAGTACTGGAAGTAAATGAACTATTAAGATGCACCCGAGCAGGAATTACGTTTATTTTTGATGTGAAAACATCTTTAGCGGCAGGAGTAAGTAAAAAAATTGGATAGAAGTCGGGTTACGGAAACAAAAATGCTGAACAAAAAATATTGCTGGTATGTGTGTATATCAATAAGAACAAAAAATAAAATAAAAAACGTAAAATCAATGACAAATCAACGCATACTCATGCAATATACAATATCATCCGGCATTTCAAAAACATCGTGAGCCGAATATAAAAAAAATCTACAAAAAACCGCCTACATTAATTTATTTTGTTGTGAAAATATCTACTATAAGGTATAAACAGAACAAGAGCGTCGACGACCAGCGATGATGCCTGTCAAATTAAAATACACAGAAATCATACGATGCTAACAGAACTAATGTCGCTGGCGACGACGACAATATCGCCGAACTTTTTTTAGAATCTATTTCTAATTTTATCGCCGGCGATACAATCTTGCCTACTGTTATTTTATATTTTTAAGTAGAATGCGATAGCTGTCATATTATTAACCATTTTTTCAATCAATTCTTTAATAAAACGGAAAAACGTCTACTTGGCAATATTAAATTATAATATTCATGTGCCAAAAACACAAGATGTAATGTAACGATCATTTAACGTATACGTGTAACCTGATTTGGCTTTGTTCAATGAGTTTGCCGTGACCATTTACTACTATGGAGGTTTAGGTGATTAACTTAACAGAACTGTACTTTGCTCATGCTTAATTATTGTCATGTCAGTAAGGTTCGTCCTCCAAATTCAAAATAGAATTATAACTTACTGACTTTCTGAACCAAAAATGTAACTTAGTTTAAATACTGAGCCAACTACATCCGTCTTTATGGAGGGGTTTCTGAGCCTTAACGAAATGGCTCGAAATGATTCAATAGTTATACAAAAAAGTTTTCACATAAATCTTTTGCGAGTTGAGAGTGAACTCGCTCGTAGTTTTTTTTTATTTCTTTTAGTTTAGAAGGTTCAAAATAGCTTAGGATTTGCACACATAGAGCTTTTAGCCGATTTAATATAATTGAGGTAACATAATTTAATTTCTCTTTTCGCCTTGCATCGTGCTATTGAGAACATATTATAGTACTCGCTATCATTATGTTTATTATAAACCTTTCTAAAATATTGCTTAACAGGTAACAAATTTATCAGTTTGGGTGGGTACCAAACAGGGTATAATTTATTTTGATAAAAGGTAAGCGGAATATGCTTCTCAATCTCACAATTAATATAATTATAAAAAAAGGCAACAGTCTGATCCGTATTCATATTTTCCATTGTACCATTCCAATCAATTCCCCAAATAGCCCTATTTATGCTGTCATAATCACAGTTACGAAAATTATGCGTTCTATGAGTAGATTCCTTGAACATTAAAATTACGAATATTGTTGAATTGAAAAAGATATGCATTGAATCAGATAAGCATTCGCTGCTTCCGTCCAGAGAGCCCCTAGAACATAAAAATTACTGTTATTATCGGCACGCCAGCTTATAGTCGGTGGATTGAAGTCTCCAACGATCAAAAAACGAGACGAGGATTTTTCAATGTTAATGATTCTGTTCAAATGATCAAAATAATTAACGTAGGTTTCATGGGTAGCTTCAGGTTAGATGTAAGGGATACTGATATAAAGCTTTTTGTGATTATTTTCCATACAGACCCAAATTTCCTCGGCGTATATCTCTCAACTGCACATCTGGTACGACTTCAAGCTATGCCTAACTGCGATCAGACGTGAAATCCTAAGTGAAATTTCACTTGGGAATTCCCGAAAACTAGAAATGGGGCAGGGCCTGGCGCCCCTTTCTAAAAAACTTAGTACAGTTATGGTTAGCCCGTTCTTTGCAATTTAGTTCATTAGCAATAGCAGTACAAAGTGATCAAAACGTTCCAGTGCAACCGGCGCGCGTGTAATGTTAAGTAAAAATTCATTTTTGGTCAACACCTGCTAATATTCTCTCTAGAACGCCTGCTGGTTTTGCTGTTAAGCAGATACACATCATATAATTTTTATGTGTATTAGTCACTACGAAAAGCCATATAAAAAAAAAAAATTATTTAGTCGTTTATCACTCACACTACTCAATTTGTTATCAAACAACAACTACTAGCGCCGATTGATAAATGACAATTGTCAGTCTCTATTCTGTACTCTAATTTATATACAAAATGTCAAAAACATGTTTGTTATTTTTAGTAAGTACAATTTTGCAGTGAAAATGATCCTAATCCTCGATTTCCCTCTCGTTGAAACTATACGTATTCATAAGTGGTGAAATAATTATACTTTTTTCAGCAGAAACGGTCAAACCCCGGTTTTTCTTGAACATAAGATTTTCCATTAGGAGAATCCACGGTCATTTATGTTTTACTATGGCGCATTTTCTAACTGTAAAAATTTAGGCCAAGACCCGTTTTTCTAGCGTTTTCGCTCAGATACCAATTTATTGTAAAAATATAGTAACTTTTGTACTTAAGGCTGTATGGTACTCATTTTACCAAAATAAGGGTATCGTAAAAATCAATTTGTGGCTACAAATATTTATCAATTCACATATTTTTTTTTTATTGACAAAGCTTAAGGTATTTTTGAGGGATGAATACAGGATTATTTCAAAATAATTTATAGTTTATCCGTAATAAAAATGCAAAGTTGACGAAATTTTGGTTAATGGTGCTTACGGAAAATTCAATTTTCTTAAGTTTTTCTCGGTAAATCATGTATATCTTTTATATTGACCTATGCAGAAAGATATTTTTATAGACACAGTTTAAACCCATTTTTGAACATTTAAATATCGATGCCAAAACAGAAATACACAGTTTAAACCCATTTTTGAACATTTAAATATCGATGCCAAAACAGAAATTTTTTTTGAGTACCATACAGCCTTAAATAATTGTGGATTCTCATTCTACAAGAGTTCAAAAGTCAGCATGATTTTTTATGTTTTTCAAAGCGATTTAACTCGTTGAAAATTGTACGTGGACGTTTGTCGATCCAGTGCGACCGTGGAAGCATTGAAATTACAGTGCGACAGCCGTGGGTTTAGAATTAAAAAAATTATAGAATTTATAATGTTTTTGGAATTTGTTAATAGTTACTTTCCAATCGACCAACCGCAAGCACCCGCGAGTGAATCGCTAGTAGAATGGTTTTTGTCTTCGCTAAATTTCTATAGATAATTTAGCGAAGACAAAAACCATTCTACTAGCGGTTCACTAGCGGGTGCTTGCGGTTGGTCGATTGGAAAGCAACTAAAATTAAATAAATTCTATAAATTTAAAAATGCTTAATTAAAATTATATCAATCCTATAAATTCAGTAAACTCTACAAATAAAGCCTAAAAATCAAATAAGTTTCTTAAACTCAATAAATTCTATAAATTTTGTGAATAACATAAATTCTTTAAATTATTAATCCAGTAAATGAAGGGGCCAACCTGTCAATAATTCCCTACCACTTTTATACAGCGAGTAATAAGAGATAATTACACACCATTTAAAATAAGTCAAATTCTACAGGAAAAAATTTCCCGGGCAGGCCTGAAAATGCCCCCCCCCCCCGCAAGACGGGGAAAATGTGTTTTCCGCCAATATCTCCTAAAATATGACATTTACAGATTTTTTGTTCAGACAAAAGATGAAGATCATTTCATTCTCTACAAAAATGATCTGTATCATTTTTATCGTAACATTCATATTTTTTGCAAAAAACAGGGTTGAAAAATTCACAATTTTGAGCCAAGACTCCTTAAACAGTGAAAAATTGGGAATTAACAACCAAACTTTTTATTGAAACGCAACTTGGGTAAAAATGCATATTTTGTCATGATTCAAAGTTCATGTGTGAAAGGGGAAATCTGCCGCTATCATCCCCTGTGACGTGAGTCAGGTTTTGACTCTTTGGCCATATTGGAAAAACGGGTCAAACTTTCTGCTCCGGCGCAATTTGGACCTCGCGAGGAATTTGCTCGTACATTTTTTGTAGTACACTTATTTACTCCGAATTTTCCTGAATATGGATCCTCGAAAGGTCCATTGTCATCCCAAAAAATTGGAGAAACTAATTTTCTTGCATTTCAATAAAAATATTTGGTTGTTAATTTCCAATTTTTCACTGTTTTTGGAGTCTTGGCTCAAAATTGTGAATTTTTCAACCCTGTTTTTTGCAAAAAATATGAATGTTACGATAAAAATGATAAGGATCATTTTTGTAGAGAATGAAATGATCTTCATCTTTTGTCTGAACAAAAAATCTCTAAATGTCATATTTTAGGAGATATTGGCGGAAGGCACATTTTCCCGGTCTTGGGGGCCATTTTCAGGCCCGCCCGAAAAATTTTTTTTTTGTAGAATTTGGCTTATTTTAAATTATGTGTAATTATCTCTTATTACTGGCCGTATGAAAGTCGTAGGGTATTATTGACAGGTTGGCCTCTTTTTCACCCTTCATTTACTGGACTATATGTAGATTCTTTCAGTTCTATTAATTGTATCAAGTGTGTCTGTTTTATAAATTCCCAATAATTTACTTGTTTTATAAACACAAACATTTCGATAAATCCATGAACTATAAAAATTTTATAAATTCAGTAATTTCTATAAATATTATAAATTCTTCAAATTTTGTATATTCTATGGGTTCTTTAAATTGTTTCAAGTCTTTCAGTTCTATTAATTCCATAAACCCTAATTTTACTTATCCTAAAAATTTCATAATTTCTATAAATCCTATAAATTAAATTTTATAAATGCTTAGAATTCTATAAATTTCATAAATTTCGATAAATCCTATGAACTTAAATAATTCTATAAATTCAATAATTGCTATAAATTTTGTAAATTTAATCAATTATATGAAATTCTTTAAATTCTATGGATACATTTTTAAATTCAGTAAATTCAGCAAATCTCATAAATTGCTTAGTTCTTAAAAATTCTGTAAATGCGATAAATTCTATAAATGTTAAGGATTTTATAAATTCCATTAACTCTATAAATTATAAATCTCCTCCACAAATTCTTTAAATTTTGTAGATTCAAGAACCCAACCCGTTCTATAAACTTTTCAAGTCTGTCAGTTCTATAAATTCTATAAACTCAAATTTGGCTTATTTCAACAATTTCTAAATTTCTATAAATTTAATAAATTTGATAAATTCTATAAATTTTAGTATTTCTAAAAATTCTTTAATTTTTATAAATTTTAGAAATTCGATAAATTCTTTGATATAAGTCGAATAAATTCTGTAAATCCTATAAATTTTATTATTTCTATGATTTCCATAAAACATAAAAATTCAGTAGGTTAGGTTAATTTAGTACGAGTGGCACAAAATGTATTCCCTTTAAGTCCAGTTTTGGCCAGACTTGTTTTGCATCATTTCAAGCGAAGCTGTCAGTCCAACCTTACCAGTTTATGCACCGTCACAGGACTCTCCAGACTAGCTCTTTCCGGTTGCAGCAGATGAAAAATTCAGTAGGTTTGTAAAATAATTTTATAAATTCAATAAATTTTATCAATTTTTTAAATTCTTTAAATTTTATAGATTCTATAAGTTCTATAAATTGTTTTAACTGACAAAGTCCTATAAATTCTGCTAATTTAAATAATTTTTTCTATTTTTTTCTAAAATTTTCCAATTTTTATAAATACTATAAATTCTTTGAATTCTGCAAATTTTATAAAATCGATAAATTCTATAAATTTCATTCATTCAAATTCTTTAAACTTGGTAAATTTCGCAATTTTACAAAAAAAATTATTTTCAATCTCACTCCTTATAAAATAAATGTGGAAAAAAACGTCAACATTTTAAAACATAGATTTAATTGCTACGGCGATTTAGTACCGTTAGTACAATTGGCCATACATGATTGCTGATATTTAGACCGCTGCTAAATTTGCTCTTTTAGCCTCGAAGGGCACTTCCATCGTCCCAGAATTAAAATTCTTTTTGAAACGCAGAGAAAAGCAATCTTACGTACCGCAGTTAATGATTTAAAAACTTGCATCTATGTTTTGTTTTGGATATTTTTCAGGAAGCTGGAAAATCGGGTAAATTTGTCTTAGTACAAACATTAAAATGAACTAACAAAATTAAATATGTTTTTCAATTTTCAACGTTTTGATGTCGCAATTTTAATTAAAAAAAAAACTAGCCATCACTAATGTTCTTAGTGATAAATCAATAAAACGATTTTGTAGATACAATTTTGAATCGTCACCAGCGATTTGTTTAATATTTCCATTTTTCAAGAACTGATAAAATAATAAATTTTTTGAAACAACGCTCCCGCTATGAGCATTCTCGGCCAAGGACCAAGATTATTAAATTCATAAATTAAATACAGCCGATCGAGCTCGATTTGATCTCATCAAATTTATAACTGAAATTGGACGACGACAATGTTTCTGAATTTGTTTGTTTGAGTCTGAAACCAGACTATATATGGGGCTGTATGGTTATTATGTACTTAGTACCTTTTTCAGTTTATAAACTAAGAACAACACACAACATATTTGCCAGGTGTATTTTAGAGACTGATAAAACTAAATATGTAAATGCGTCAGGTAATTTTTTTTTAATTTCCATATTTTGACCAGCTCTCTAAATTAATCACTTTAAGTGTTTCAATTATGAAATAACCGAAACCAAAATATGGGGCGGTATTCCGAAATTACGAAATTCCGAATTTCGGAATTGGGTGCCTTAGTAATAATCGAATTAGCCAAATTTGTAGAAAATGTAGAAATAGAGACGAGTTTACTGAATTTAATTAATTTTAAAGAAATTAAGAAATTACGAAATTTACAGATCTGAAAAAAATTTTAGAATTTATAGAACGTAGGTGTTTTAGAGTACTTAGAAATTAAAATTCAACAATCTATAAAACTCATAACATTTATTGAATTAATTTAAATTATCTGAACTAAAAGAAATTACGGAGTTTTTAGATTTCAAAAAATTTACAGAATTTATAAGATTGTTAGATTTTATAGAAGTATAAGATGTATATTTAAAATTTGTTGTATATTTACAGAATTGATAAAAATTATGGCATTTACAATACAAATTTATTAAAGTACTAGAATTTACAAGATTTATAAAGTTTTCAAAATTGATAAAATTCACAAAAATTAAAACGGAAATATAAGATTCTTCCGGTGCATAACCAGATAATTGTTTTACGAAGAGCGAAATTATTAAGAATTTTACAAGTTCAGTTTCGAGACTGATATCGAAACACTCTAGAATAAAGAGGTACTGTTGCTATGAAGGTTGATAATCCTCGTGAATCCGGGATGATGCTGCTTGATTATCCGCTAAGATTATCTCACTTTAATTTTATTGTAAATATGTTGCTTTTAGATTTAATGTTTAATAAAAATAAAAAAAATCTATAAATCGCTTGATATAAATATTTATTTTATTTAATCACACTTGATATATTTATTTCGCTTGTTGTTAGCTAGATGAAATCTCGATTCGAATAGGAAGAATTTTGTTTTTTTTGTTTTTCAGCTTAATTAAAACCGTGACAGTCAGGCGTGAAGTTGCTCGGGGGATGCAAGTTGATAGGCTCCGTAACTTGCAGCTTCCGCAAGTGCTCGTGTTACCTCCTCGTGGTGACTGCTGGTAACTAGATTGCTGATTTTTTCGGCTTCTAGGCTAAAACACGGCGCTAAAGGAGTCAACCTTAAACAAATCACTGGGCTGGGTTAAGGTGTTATTCGTACCGTGCCGATAACCGGCCAGACTGAGGGCCCAGTCTAAAAACTAGCTCAGTCGCTAACGGTGGATCCGGATACCTGGCGCTCTCCGGATTAAGTAGCCTTGTCTGTGTATTGCGGATCTCTGCACAGATGGACACTCTTTTCTCCGCTACTCGTGGGACCAAATATGGGGGAGCAACAAACACAAAAATCAAAAGAGCCCGGTTCTCTTACAAAACCGGAAAATGTAGAGAAGGAGACTTGGGTCTTTAGGCCTACCTCTAAACCTACAAACAAACAACGGGACAAAAGCTTAGATAAGGCTGGTCCCTCCAATCGGGTAACAAAACCTGAGCAAAGAAATATAATGCGGGACCAAAGCACCAACGAAGCTGGTTCCTCAAAACCAACCTATAACACTAGGAAGAAGGGAGGAAGTATGAAGAAAGACAAAGCTACGCTTGGGTGGGCGAAAAAAGTCACCGAACAGAAGTCGGAAGGTCCTTCAGCTGGCTTAAAGATCAAAAGAAACAGATCTCAGGAGGAAAGTCCTATGATCGCAAAAAGAACTAAGCTCCATGCTACCGAAATGAGGCCTTTTAACGAGGTACTCAAGGATCAGCTGGTTGTGGCAGTTGTTGACCAGTCCCAAGAGGGTGGCAGTATCACGCCCGCCAATTGGGGAAAGGTGGAAAGGGCCTTAACCACCATCTACCTGCATATCCTTGCAGAAAACCCAGGACCTGCTCCGACTTGTCGGGATGCGGGTTGGCACAGGAACCAGGTAAAACTGACTGCATGTTCGGATCAGAGATCTCTTCTGCTCTCAAGAAGGCAGTGGAAACACTAGGCGAGGTATGGCTTCGGAGCCAGCTTTGCTATTAAAGCTAGGTAAGAATTCCCCTGTAGGCCGAGAGCCAGTGTGTGGATTTCTTCGGAGCCTAGCAATCCAAAGGTAATACTCCAGTTGTTGCAGGTTGGTAACTCAAATTTGCCAACGCACAACTGGAAAGTTGCTAAGCTCGAGGAGCCACGGGCTGACTACAGGTCAGCCGTCATAATTTTAAACAGAGAGTCACTGACTGCGCTAGAAAAAACCAATGGTATCGTAAACTATGGTTTCAGTGTAGTCACACTCAAAATCTACAAGAAAGACGCGGACAAGCCGGAGTCTCCGAAGTCTGAGGAAGCTGTTGAAAGCTCATCTGGGCACCATGAAGAAGGGGAAAGCCAGGCGGAAACTATCTCCACAGGTACGGAAATGTTAATGTCCTTTGAGTCATTAAAGGGAATCTCAGAGGACTTCACATCAGAGGAGGACTCTGATGATACAGTGGTAGAGAAGAAGGTCTAAGGATGGTGACATTCTTGCAGATTAACCTACACCACTCAAAGGCAGCATCTGCTGCTCTACTTTTAAAAATTGGAAAGGAAGGGACGGATATTGTCTTGATGCAAGAACCTTGGGTCGCTGATGACCAGGTACTTGGACTCACCTAGAATGACTGGTGGTGTTATAGATTAATGCACACGGAAAAAGAAGGTAGGGTTCGGTCGTGTATTCTCGTTAAAAATAATATATATTGTTTTCTGCTACCAAATTTCAGCAATGAAGATGTGGCAGCGGTCAGCATTGAGGTCAATAAACGAAACCTCTGGCTAATATCAGCCTACCTAGCTTACGATGAAGTGAACATTCCTCCAGTCATTCTAGGTGAGGCAATTTTGGAGGCTCAAAAGCGCAAGGTTGGAGTCATTCTGGGGAGTGATGCAAATTCTCATCACACAATCTGGGGAATTACGGACACAAATGAACGAGGTGAGTTACTCCTTGATTACATTCTAAGTACCAACCTTCATATATGTAACATAGGCAATAAGCCGACTTTTATAACTAGAACTAGACAGGAGGTATTGGATATAACACTTATCTCAAACTTTTTGACGACTAGTCTATTAAACTGGAAAGTGTCGGAAGACCACTCTTTTTCTGATCACTGTTATCTTCAATTTGAAATGAGCTTGGCCTTTCCGAACTGCCCTCTCTACAGGAACAGGAGGAAAACCGACTGGGATATTTTCAGAACTATTCTGGGAAATTCACTACCAGTGCCGGTGCCTGAACCTCCAAAATCTACGGTAGAACTCGATGGCTTAGTGGACGAACTGTCCAGCGCTTTAACCGAAGCGGTACTAGGCTCTTGCTCTCTTAGTAGGCCTAGGGGTAAATCTCGGCCACCTTGGTGGTCAAAGGAGATTCAACAAATACGTCAACGGTGCAAAAGACTCTTTAAAACAGCAAGGAAAACAAAAGCCGCTGTTGACTGGGACTCCTATAAGGAAGTCCTCAAAATTTACAAATATCAGCTAAGAAGTGCAAAGAACAGATCTTGGATCCACTAGCCCTTCCATGCCAAGCTTTCTTCAAAGGCCGGATGGAGCATGGACCACGAATAGTATGGAATCGCTGGAACTACTATTGGAGACTCACTTTCCTGGGTGTTCCGAATCTGCACCTACTATATCAGCAGGTAAAAGGGCAAGCAGCCTCGTAGGCCAAATTATTAGCAGAAGAAAGATTCTGTGGGCGATAAGCAGTTTTAAACCATATAAGTTACCAGGGCCTGATGGTATTATCCCTGCGGATATACAAAAAACTACGAATCTAACCATTTCCTGGTTAGAGGTAATTTTTAGAGGCAACCTAGAACTTTGTCACATTCCCAGTAAATGGACGGAAGTGAAGGTTGTTTTCATACCTAAGGCGGGAAAACGCTCACACTGCAGTCCCAAAGACCTTAGACCGATCAGCTTGTCTTCTTTTCTTTTCAAAATACTGGAAAGACAAATAGATGCTCATATTAGAGGCACGACTGTGCCGGCAATGCTGTCTAAATCTCAACATGCCTATTGCAATGGGAGATCTGTAGAAACTGCTCTTCATTCTCTTACATATTTTATTGAAAGATCTTTCCAATATGGAGACTAAGCGATGGTAACCTTTTTGGACATTGAGGGAGCCTTTAACAACGTGCTTACAGGTGTTATAACTCGGGCCCTTTCGAATCTAGGAGTAGATGAATATCTCAAGGACTGGATAGATCAAATGCTAAGAGGCAGGATCATGAATGCCAGTCTGGGGAAATCCTCCGCCAGCAGATTTGCAAGCAGAGGCACGCCGCAGGGTGGCGTACTGTCCCCCCTGCTCTGGAATTTGGTCATAAATGATCTGTTGCTGAGACTGGAGGATAGTGGCTTCAAGGTGGTTGCCTATGCGGATGACGTCGCTAGTGGTGTTAGTGGAAAATATCCCGGCACACTTAGTGAGCTTATTCAAAATGTCCTGGGCATTCTTTCACTATGGACCAATGATTGTGGCAGTGGCGTAGCCAGAAATTCGTCAAGGGGGGGGGGGGGATTTAAAAAAATTCCTATAAGAAAATAATGCATTTGAATTTATTTGAATTCAATTTTTTATTAGTTTTTTATAGTTTTATATTGATTCGTCGTGACACTAAGGCCAATTTATCGACGACACAGTCCATTTATATAACCACATCTCTATGAATATTTAATGATGCTAATCCATTTAGTCGCTTCCCACCGATTGTATTTCTTAGGTAATTCTTAAGGCGCCTGAAAGTCTTAGAACTCTACAATTGGAGAGATTATCCAGGTTAAGAGTAGTACTAAAAATCTGATAAATATGTTGTGCTAATTTTGTTATTATAGGTACAAGCGTTCAACCGGTAGATACCTGACCGTTTTTTAAACATTTTAATTAACTTCGCTTATGTAATCTAATTTCAACTTAATCTGGAAAAAAGGTCTACACAGATCTGTAAAAATTACGTCTAATATTACGCCGCTTTGTTTATATTTCTTTTATGTGAAGAATCAAAAATAGGTTACATGCGTATTATAATAGGTAATTAGCCTTATTCGAATTATAAATTATTTTGTGTGAATCAACACATAACCATGTAATGATTTTAGTATAATATGTGAAACTCAGGGGGGGTTTCAACCCCCCCTTCGCTACGCCGCTGAGTGGGTTAAATGTGAACCCACACAAAACCGAATTGGTTCTCTTCTCTAGGAAATATAAAATTCCTCATGTCAATCCTCCTACTTTAAATGGTTTCAACTTGGCTTTTATAGGTGAAGCAAAGTTCTTGGGTCTCGTCTTGGACAGTAAATTAAACTGGAAACCGAATATTATGGAAAGGGTAAAGAAATCTACAGTAGCGCCATACTCTTGCAAAAATGCAATTGGGAAAGGTTGGGGGCTGGAGCCCCACATGGTCCTTTGGCTATACACAGCAGTAGTTAGACCCATTCTTCAGTATGGGGTAACAGTCTGGTGGCCTGCTCTGGACAAAACTGTCACCCTAAAGTTGTTGACAAAAGTTCAGAGAACAATCTTTCTGTGGATCAGTGGTGCAATGAGGAGCACATCCACTCAGGCACTCTGCTATTTCTGACTCATCTAGATATCTTGGGAAAACAGTGGGCAGCTTGCACTGCCATACGACTGAAATCCACGTTAAAGTGGACCTGCAATAATACAGGGCACTAATCTATACTTTGTAACAAAGGTCTTCCCAAGACGAAGATTCAGCTAGCATCCGATAGTAAGGTTCGCTTGGTAATTGGTATACGCCGTTCGTTAAGGTAGTTCGGTTGTGAACTTAAATGAGCCTCCACATCCTTGGGATCCTTCCCATTGTAGCCCTAATACCTATGAAAACTCTGAATGCTTTCCGATGTCCATAATATCCCCACTTGCACTTTGAATAAATGCCCTAATCTCGTTATCATTTGTCATCACATACATGTCTTGTTGTATCGCTTGGGCATTTCTTTGAGACTACGGGTTGCCAAAAGTTCTGCCGACACCGTACACTCAGAGAAAAATACCGTGAAAACAATTATAATTCGTATTTAATTAATGGTTTTTCACTATTATTTTTAGTCAATGTGATTTACCACATTATTATTAATAATTTACACACTTTAAATTTAATATTGCCCGAAAACTATTGTTTCAAGTATAATATCGTATAAAAATTATAAATCATCCTATTAAAAGATAATAGGATGTCACATTATTTAAATAAGAAACACCTTTTTCAACAGTAACCTCATTTTCCTATTAAAGTTAACGGATTAATTAATGTAAACTATTAAAACTATATGGGATGTCCTATAGATTCAAAATGATAAAAGAAATTAATTTCTTATGGTAAATCTTATTAGTATAAAAATATAATACCATTCTTTGTATGATGTATACGTAATTAAAATAGTAATGTTAACCATATTGGAAAATAATATGATGCACTATCAAAATTATGGGTAACATATAGATTCAGGATCAATACTTACGGCATGAAAATTATGGAATGCTAATATAATTCTTCCTGTATATTAAATAAAACATAATATCATATAATTTTTCAAATCCATTGTTTAATAATTAGTTTATTAATAAAATAAATAATTACAAAGAAAAATTTCATGAAATAAAATTAATATATTACAAGACAACTTTGATTTAGAATATCACATTTAGAATAAACGAGTACATTATGTACATATATAAACACACTCCTAAAGTGTGCTTTATTTTCAATATTTTTTTAAACGAAAGGATTTCTTTTCATTATTGAGTAAATGCAAATGAATTGGGGGACCATCAAATTCAATGACATTTTTTAAATAAAATTGGTTATTTACTTTTCCTTCAACAATATACGATTGGTAATGTTCACTAAAAAAGGCTATTTTCCATTGACTACAAATTAAATATAAATTTGATTCTTTTAACAACATCTCCTCAATTTCAAAAAGAAAAATTTCGTTTAGAATGGATTTTGATAAAAAAAAGTGTTTCTTAAAAAGTTTCCCTCGAAAATAAATTTGTTTTATGCAACGGGCAAACTTTAAATCAACTTCGCTTTGGTCAATATGTTTATAGACTTCACTAATATCGGACACGAAAACATCTTTAGCTTTAAAATTCAAATCATCTTCGAAAAATGTTTGTGTAGAAAGAGAATGTGCAAACTTTAATCCGGCTTTAATTGCAAGTGTATATGAAATATTGACTCTAGAATTTGTGACTTTTGCTGAGTTTTTGTACGGTTTATGAAGTGCTTCAAATCGCATGCACCACAAATGCTTTAACGGACCACATTTACGAATTGCTGTTGGGTAATGTAATAGAAAATGAAATTTCGGTTTTAATGTTTCATTAAACAAGTCAATAAATAAAGAATTATGCTTGGAAATTAAATGTTCCAATGATTTTATGTCATATTCATTGACAACTGGTAATAAAACTAAGTCGATTATTTTGATTAAAACAATTAATAAATCCCATGTTCCGTCATTTTCGGGAACCAAATCTCCTATCATAAGAGATAAATAATTAATAAATGTTATTGTTTCTCGAGCAGTCATTTTTAAAGAATTTGATTTTAAGGCAGATAGCGTTAATGGTGGCGAAATATTCCCAATCTCAGTTTCACCATAATCAAACATTTGCTTACGGTAGTTCAGATTCTCAAGTGAAAAATATTTTTTGTTTTCAATAAAATGTACTAAGATTTTGGGAATATCATATCTGCAAATGCCTTCGAAAATGTCATGCATTATATCGAAGCAAAAATTATCCGTAACATGGAATGATTCAATTTCATTGAAAATGGAATTTTCTTTTATGCCTGTTGCTTTTTCATCGTTTCTTGTAAGATCAAAAACATAGTTGTGGATACTTCGGAAGGAATCTTTATGCTCTACAGTATCTGCTTGCATTTGAGACTTATTTCTTTTGCAGGCTCGGCAATAAAAATTTGAATTAAAGCTGGTGCAGAATCCCAGAAAAGTATTAAGGCCTAGATTGTCACCCAGAACAAAAGCTAAAATAAAATGAACAAGAAATTTTTCTTCACCGACTTCAATGGTTATACCCTCAGTTTCCATCTTTTTTATTTGATCAACAAAAGGTCTTAACGCATAGATATTTCCAAAACTTGATCTATCTTTTGTCTTAAAAAAACCAGCAACAAAAATATTGTTCAGTTTAGAAAAATGATGTTTCGGTATTGTTGGAAATGTGTAATATATCCCACAAACCGATTGTTCTGTAGCATGGGACCCTAACGGATTGTCAACCGAGAAATCATCAAAATATAACAAGTAAGGTATTACTAATTTACCTTGATAAGACTGAATTTTATTTTCCCATATGCTACCATTTATTAAATTGGCAAACACACCAGGATTATTTTCATGCAATATTTTTGTGTTGTCTAAAGTATGTTTTAATATACTTCCGCATTCAAAATATTTTTTGAATTGGAACTCTAGAGGCATTATTATCCCGGTTGTTTTATTTGAGTCGATTGTTGGTGAATTATTAACAATTATTTCGCAAACTTCTTCATTAATTGTATAATGTATAGGTTTTTTAAACAATCCCTTGCCTTCTAGTTCTTGAATAAGTTTATATTCGGAATTTATATTTTTGAATGGATAAATAACCTCCTGTACTAAATTTAAAGCTGCAGCTCTATTTTCTGAATTCTCTATTAAAGGCAATAGTTTTGAATTAATGACATGCGCTATAGGGTCTGTAATTTGTTTTTCTATAGTTTCTATAATATAAGACACGTTCTTTCTATTAAAATTACTATTATTATGTAAAGATAGTGCGAAAGAAATTCCGGTAAATTTATTCGGAGAGCTTAAAATTTGTGAACGATTCGTTTCGATAAATTCTGATGCTACAGTTATTTGATGATTTTCATTTACATTTTGAGTGCAAATATTATTTTCAACAATTGTAATTTTACTGCATCCTGGATGTTTTATATTTCTAACTGAGTATAATATATTTTTGTGAACTCGGTCAAGATGTCGTTTATATGTATATAAATTTGGGAATTTTTGGCAACAGTTATCTTGACCACATACAATATTTTCATTTTTCGTTAAAACATGGCTTGATTTAATGTGGTCTATTAAAGCTTTTGTTGATGGAAAAGTATCTGAACATTCGTTGCGCAAGGAGCACTTAAACATTTTACCTATTTATAATTCAATTATTTATTCAGAAAATGTAATATTGAAAAGAACTTTGAAAGAAAAATTAAATTTTTATCGATATTATTATAGAAATTTCTATTATTCGAATTCAGCAAAAAATTAAATTATTATTCTTTTAGAAAATCGATCAAACTGATTATATTTGGATTTTTAACGGTTTGAAAGTTGTAAAAAAAATTCTCTAAGAAACAATATACATTTCTCCCTTCAATGGGATATTTAAAATTCATGACCTGATATAATTTAAACGTCGTATCTAAACATTTCAAAAACGATGAAAATTTATAAATAATTCCATCAAAAAATGTGTAGAAATGTTGTAAACAATGCTTCTCTGGGCCAATTACTATAATGATAGGCTGAAAGGTCATACCTTTTTCAAAATATTTTAGTTTTATAGCCTCGACCTTTGACTGATATTGGCTAACACAAGTACAATGCAGCAATGTTGCTTCTTGAGAATCTATGATGCTCGGTGTCCACTTTATAATTTTCTTGTCCTTTGTTTTATGTGAAATTATTGCTGATTTTAAAACTGAATGTAGCAGCAAAAATATCAAGCAATCACGTGAACCTGGCATTAAAAAATATTTATTAAGGTTATCATGATAGTGAAAATATAAAACTGAAAACTTACTATCATCAATCCCCTCTCCTTCCAACTGGCTCATTAAACGGATTGAAGGTCTGTCCTTTATGTTTAGTTTTAAATATGGTATAATTTTTTCCACGAATGTTGCCCACTTGTTCAGTAATTTTGACTGATTTTCAGGGAATGACAATTGATAATCTATATCGACCTGTATTTTAAATTATGTATAGAGTTAAATTATTTAATTATGTATAGAGATATAATTTTTTGTTTACCAAAGTATGTCCAAGGCTATTTTTGAAAAGTGGCCATTTTTTCAAAACGTTTGCACTATCGTTTAATATGTCTTTTCGACGAACTGCATGAACTTTGGTCCATTTCTGTTCAACGTCCGACCATGGTTCATTGTTATGCGCCAACCAAATTATTATAGTATCTTCTTCTTCCGATACTGCTGTAGCTGCTAAACTGGATGCTGTCTGATCAACAGGGAAATCTTTTACACCTTTTATTTCATCAACCCGTGATCTTTTACGATTTCCTAGTTTTATCCGCGCGTTTACGGCTTTATCGTGCAGCTTTCCTATAGGATTAAGTCCGCGGCCACGTTTCTGTAAATAATATTCCTATGAAAACAATAAAATGAAAATCGTAGAAACCTTAAAGTCAGCCAAAACAATAAAAATGAAATATAAACAATTTTAAAAAATACAAATAGAATATTCCTCACAGTAGACTCCGTAGTAAATATTTCTTTAATAGCATTTGTGCTACTCACTATATCGCCCATTTGCATTGCAATGCTTTTGTCAGTGAAACTATCAACAATTAAAGAAGTTAATGATTCTCTATGATAGTCGGTGAGCGAATTTATTTCTTGATAATGTTTTGTTATGTTAATGCCTTTTTGGGATTTTGTTAATAATTCTACCAAAGATGTTCCAGTAAAACTGCAACTTCTGTTGGACGAGGAATTAAAAGTCGAAGTACTTGTTGATGGTGAATGAGATTCTGTTTCAGTTACTGCCGAAGAACAGTGTCGATGAATCCACTCCCTGCATGTATCTGTTATTGAGACGGTGCTTGCCTGAACAAATAAAAGTTATACATTAATTTTATAAAAATAGCAATGTATAACGATTTATATCTCGTCTCCATAAGTTTAAATGGTATCTAAATTTTGCTCTTATTCCTAGCTGTTCGATGGGGAAAAGATCGGCAATATCCTTGTCCGTTAGTACCAGCAGGCTCTCGATATCCACTTTACAATCTTTTCAGATAAAATTACATATTAATATAAATTTATATTTTCTATTAAAAATTCTATGACTGGCCCGTTTTTTCCATAATGTGTTTACTCTTTTCCGAAAATTATTGTTTTTAAAATTTAATAATTAACTCGTACGAGAAAATGTTAAAATGTAATTTACCGTTACTTATTATATACATATAGTATGCGTGTTTGTAAATATATATATATATATATATATATATATATATATATATATATATATATATATATATATATATATATATATATATATATATATATGTATATATATATATATATCAAAAATTAAAGAATCAAATTTATAAATTTGATAAATTGGAAAATTTTACACAGAGGAAAAGTTTTGTGGACACGCGCTCATGAAATTTTGATATATAAATTTACCAGTTATATGGTCGAAGACAGCCTCTTCGAAACCAAATCTGCCACAAATCAATTGTTGCAGTTCACTTAGTCCTGCATGTTCCACAACCTTTTCTATAATAGGTTCAGGGTCAATAACAACTTCTTCTGTGCTTAAAAATTCTTGCATGTTAACTTCCTCGTCCATTTTTATGTTCTTACCCTTAATAACACTATTTTTGCTAAAATAATTTAGAAACAATTATTGTATTTCACTTATAACACTTCACGAGCACTATTTTAATTATAATTTTCAGGTTTTAGTAGTTTTATTTAATTTTATACGTTATAGTTTTTCTTAACCGATATTAAAATTGCAGCCAGTTAAGAGGAATTGAACAAGCGATGCGAATGAGAGAATGAAATCATTTTTAACAAAATTTTGGTTGAGTCCCGTTAGCGTTACAATTTAATGTTATTTCATATTTGTTCAATACTAACTCATATTAACTTAATAGGATGCATACTACAGAGAACATTTTTTTTAAATAGTGACACTATTAAACCAATAGGCGCTTCTTATTAAATTTATATTAATTGTAAATCAATAGTATTGTACTATTGTGTGAACAAGTTACATTATTTATTTAATGGGTTAATATAATTAGGTAAAAAGGAGGAAAATTATTAAATTATTAATAAATAATAATATTTATATGTTTTAATTAATGGTACAATATTTTAAATTCAATATTATGATTCAATTGGAATCAATGAGGTATCTAGTCCAATTTATAGTATGGGTAGATATTTGAAAATAATAGTACAAACGCCATTAAATTCTCGTGATCACTATTACATTAATGGGAATAACATATTAATATATTTGCTATTAAATTAATAAGACCCTTGTTGATAACTTATAGGATATTTTTCTCTGAGTGTACCATACATTATATTTTGAACTGGTATGTGCTTGGTTGTTCGATTGAGTTGTTTCTCCATAAAATATTCTGATATACTTACTCCTTTTCGCTCACCCAGACCTGTCTATACATTTTCTTCACGTCCCCGCATATGACGAACTCATGTTGCCGAAATTTCAATAAAATATTGATCGGTTGACGATTTGGTAGATGGTCGAAGACAACTCCGAGCTTCGTAGTTGTGCTGCTGGCCTTTAGTACCCCGTGATACGGAAGGTACATCTGGGTTCGTGTAAAGGACATATCTCAGAACCTGTCATTTTCTTATCAATAAAATAGGTAGAAAAAATCTAATTTAGCCGACTTTCAGTTTGACAAATCATAATGTCCAAGTAGGGGTTTTGTCTCCACTTACTCATTCCCAATCGTGAATTTCCCTTTGTATAGAATTAGCTTAAAATTTCCAAATATTTTTTTATTTGTTTTTTTCATATTTTGGTGTCCACCAATATTGCATTTAGATGTTGAGCCTATCATTCCGTAATAACCGACAAATTATTGAGGCTGAGTTTATAATTTTGAAACAAAATAACTTGTTCTCCATAATTTACACACAGTTTTCAATAAAAACTTGTTGCACAATTTTTCTAGTTACGTATAGCATAACTTGAGTAAGACACGAACTTAATGAAATGATGCCTTATGCACATTACTCGCAGCGCACACTTCGCACACACATTTCTGAACAATTATCTTTATTATTTAAAAGCCAACAGCAATATTTAAAATTTTAAACCAATCATCTTATATACCACCCGTTTTATAAATATACCAAACACATATTTATTTATATAGTTTGTGATTTTTTTTTTTTTTGTTGATCATTGTAATATACGTGATCGCAAGATCGCAAAATATGAAATAAGAATTGTGTAAAAATAAAAACAAAACAAAAACAAAATAAAAAAATGAAGATAAGAAGATCATCATGATTGACAGCTTGAGGTGATATAAAAATTTCCTACTTTGAATTGGAAACGAATGAAAGCATATAATTTAACATATTTTGTTGTTGTTGTTGTTGTTGTGCTCTTCTGTTGCCCGCGATCTCTATGTATATGTTTTGTTTTATAAATAGTTTGATCTTGTTTCTATATACTCGTAGCTTTTATTATTATTAAAAGAATAAAAATATATTTTACGTGCATTTAATTAACATAAAATTGAGAATAAATCCAATTTTTTTACATTACGAATATTTTTTTTAATGAATTGTAATGTTTATAATTTTTTTGCAGTTACTTAGATATATTCGTTTTAAGATAAAATATTTAATTTTTTTTTACGAGTATTTTACAAATCCTTATAATTTTTGTAATAAAAATGTTTAAAATTTGATTTATATATTATTTGATTTATGAGATTTTTATTTATATATACATTTGCGTTTTAAATGTTTGATTAAGCTTAACAGAGACCTAGTGAGGGCTACTACTAAGAAGAACGTTTGATGGTATATTTAAATAATATAATTTGCGCTGAATATATATTTGCACAAAATCAAACGTATTTTATGCAAATTAAAAACACATATTGGAATAAAAATTATGGTACTCAAAGCAGCGCACACGTTTTAATTAACTTTATTTTTATTTGTTGTTTAGAAAAAAATAAAATTTAATTAAGTTAATTATTTTACAAGATTTTTATGTTTCAGTGCGGTAAGCTTTTAATGGAGGATACATTAAAATTAAAGGGTAAATAAGTAAAAAATACTATCAAAATCCTTTCGCGCATATAACAGTGACGTGTATTAACAACTCTTTATATTTTTTTGCACTCATGTTTAAAATTATGTACGTTTGTAGTCCGTTATTTAATAAAAAAAAATGTGCTAAGAGTATTCTGATTTCTGCGTACACAACTTTATTGAATTCAACATGTACGTTTAATAAACTAAATTTGCAATTTACGAAACGAAAATAGCAATTTCACATTCACAACTGGAAATATGAATACACCGTACTCGTGAATTATAAACGTGAATACACTGTGTGTGTGGATGCATATTTTACACCTACAATACGAATACACGGTATAAAACAATCGAGACACGAAAAAATATGTAACTTCATTACATCTAGTGTTCTTTTTCTTTCTCGAATATAAAACAATAGAAGACAATATACTTAATCAGTGGCGGGGAAAATCTAAAAGTAACTTACAAATACATACGTAGAATATATTTTACATATTTTTGTAAATTTTTGGTCACTTTAGAGAAGCAAGTTTTGCATCTTTGTTCTAAATAAAATGGTCATATTACAGAATAGAGAGGTGGTCAACATTTAGGGAACTTTTTCAAATATATTGTATGTAGTATTCAAGGGACTGACAAAAAATGGTCAATTTAGGGGGGTGGTCAAAATAGAGAGGTGGTCACTTTTGGAAGTTTTACTGTATATGATTTAAGCGGAACTGGATCAGATCAACCTTTATCATAAATGCTGCTTATTACAGTTGAAAAACTCTGCAACAAAAAAATCTCGTGGTGGATGTCAAATCGGCCGATCTTTGTGGACTTATAATAAATACATATATCGCCGAATCTCGATATTTGGTCAACTGTGTGGTAAATGGCAACATTCTGTAGAATTAATTGCCTTCCACATTAAGATCATCCACTTTTTGTGTCAAAGTGATCGAAATGCTATTTGATTGTAATTAATCGAAGATTAAGATTTCTTTTTTGTCAATTTTTCGAAAAACCATTTCGATGGAGACGTATTCTTTATGAGACGAGTATCTCTTACATTTACGTTATTTTTATAAATCAAATTTTTTCAGGATTGAAAAATATTTTGGAGAAACTTAAGAAAATGTCAATGCAAACCTTTTTAAGCACTATAGGTAAAGGATATGCTATGTGTGCCTACTAAAAAATGTCAGAAATTGGAGCAATGTTTTCAGTCATTCTCTGAAACGTTTTAAGTGGCTCAATGTTTACATTCAGACAACCTAACCTTCTTTTGTTGTGTGATAATTGTTCAATTTTTTTTCGTGGGGAAAAAATTAAAAATCGGTAATGTGTAGTCCAAGCTCTAACTATCACTTTTTTATTTTTTTTTACACGTATCATCAAAACTTTTTATAATACAAGTATTGAATACCACATTCCAGATAAATGGACCAGTGATAGACCTCTGATAGCATCCTTTCGTGATAATCTTTCACTATGTCAGCAGATTGATGATATTTGATTGCTCTAGCAGCTCCTTATTACATCGACGATGTTTTTCGGGATGTTTTTCCGATATGCCCGCTAGAGCACCAAGCCAAATAAAGTTGTGGAATACTCAGATTGGTCAATTTTGCCTATTAGTTGACTAACATAGTTAGCCCACCCTCAAGGCAACTGCAGCTTCGGTAGATTTTCTACTTCGGAAGCTAAATTGTTTATCAAAAAATAGCCTCTATGGGTAGGAGGATAATTGGCCGAAATGATTTTGTAGACAGAGGACCTCTGCCGCCTGGCTTTCTATAACAGTCATTTCACCAGTTTTCCATTTCTTCGGAAAGTGACCTCGTTTTAGGCAGCTATTTAACCTTTGTACCAACACGAGTGAAAAACGGTTTTGTTAAAACGTAGAAAGACAATAAAGTAGTACAATATAGATACGATATCATAATTCAAAAGTAATTTTACTTCATAATAATACAAATTGCATTCAATTTAAAAAGAAATAAAAAATACGAGGGTGCATAACTTCACTATACCTAATATTGGCCAACCCATGTCCTCCGAAGCTCAAATCTAAAGCCCCTTGGAGCGCTAAGCGGGGGGAGCTCAGCGACCTCCTGCGTGCCCGTGAGTGTTATTGAAGACGTTAGCCGCTACAATTCTAAGATAAATTAGTCGATGTCATTTTATTTTAATGTAAAATTTATAAAAGAATAATAGAAACATTATTAACATAAATAAACAGTATTTCGAAAACAAGACTTTCTCCAAAAAGGTTTTTGGTGACAAGATTTTAGAAACAGTCTTTTGTAAACAGACTTTTGAAAAACAGTAATACGTGGCCAACCCAGATTTTAATATTTGAGGCGATTTACTATTAAACATTTTTGTTCAAAAATATTGATAAAAATATAAATTTTGAAAATTTTCATTCATAAAAAGATGAAATATTAACATCAATTTCGACACAAACGGCCTTTCAACATTAGGCCTTTCGACACATTCGGCATTTCGACGTTCGGCCTGACCGAAATACGTTTTTTTTTTCGGCTGATGTTCCTTTATAACAGGAGTTTCCGTCATAATATTCATATGCGAAATTTCATGATTGAAACTCCTTTCGTTTTTTGACTGAATTGTTTTTAACTATATTCCTGAAGAACAATTTTGCCTGGAATTCCTTTTTAATTGTTTGACTGAATCACCTTTTTAAAAAGTATTTCAGTCACAAATGCAAAAGGAATTCCAGTCAAAATAGTTTTTTGATTGAACTTCCTTCTGAAAAGGCATTTCAGTCTAAAACTATTTTGATTGAATTGCCTTGTCATTTTTGACTGAAATTCCTTTCTGTTTTTGACTGCAATTCCCGGAGCCAAAGTTTTTAGTAACATCGTTAGTTGGTTGGTCTCTAAAAAGGTTCGTTTTAAATGCGAATAATTCTCAGTCGATTATAATTTATAAAAAATTGTTAAACAACCTGGTCCTTTTCTGGTATTTTGCTGCAGGGTTCGCTATTTAACATGTTCGCCACCCAACGTAGTAGTTTCTGGAGTAAATACAATGCACTATCTTATACGCAGGCATGCGAGTAATCTCGTATAATAAATAAAAACCCTGGGATGGATTCTTTCGCTTGTGTAAAAGATGAATTTAAATGCTCGTACGCTTTAAATTATGCGATTTGTTGGCGATTATATTTTCTTAACTAGTCATAGACCTTAATTATTTTGTTTTTGTAATTTTATAAAATCTGATAACCCTCGTATAGATATTTTTATTGTTGCTTTGAATTTCCAACTAGCTTTCAACGGTCCCAATACCGCACGAAGCCCGTTACGGTTAATAATTGTTTGTCGAAAATATCGTCTTAAATCGGTGAGTTTTATTTTTTATTTTGGTTATTTTCTTTTTCGGGTTTTGGGAACTTTTAAACTTAATAGACTTAATACTTTTTGTAAACCTTATACTTATATTTGCAAAATAAATTTTCTGGTCCATGTAAATTGTCACTTTCGATTAGCTAATATAGCTAATTAGCTTCGATTCTGCTAACGTAAAAACCAAGTTTAATAACACACTTGGTAGTTGGGTATCTATGGGAGGGGGCCAAAATTGAGTAGATTAATCTACCAGCTCCGTCACCTTCCAGTAGGGTGCGCATGACGTGAGTTGTTCTGGTCGTGTATTAGGCAGCTGCGTAATAGGTACAATTGTGCAAGGAATAACTTGGTCATAATTCGCAGGTGTACGTGCAGCCTCCACGGAGCATTCATTGGTAACTATGGTCATTTGGCACATCGTGGCCATTTGGCACAGCTTAAAGTACTGCACTAAATGAGAAATCCTTAACAAAAAACCCTAATCTAATGTAGTAATATGTCTATGTAGCTGGGCGACCTACAGGCCTGCAGCGCTCACTTATGCGTGCTCCGCCACAAAGTATCAACTACATACTTTGGCGTCTGAGTCTTTCAATTGTTGGTGAAATGTTTTACCTTGCTACTCACTGAAGTCCCCCAGATTTTCAGGGAAGCAATTAATGTGTGAATAGATAAGAAAATAGTAGAAAATGGTGATTTTTGTATTCCTCTATTTTAAGATTACTGCATGGCTAACCGGTATTGGGGCATATATGTTTCCATTGTGAAGTAAGACACTACTACATATATAATAAATATTATTCGACATTTTCTTATTCATTTATCAGTCCTTCAACTTTGCTTTAAAAAAAATTTCCGAAATGACTCGAGTACCTGGAGCTAAACAATTATTTTCTATTAATCTACAAGCTATGAGTTCGAAAGTCTCTTTCGAAAGATCTACGTCTCAAACCAATTCCGGAATTTTTGTGTTGAGCATCTTCTGATTCTTGCGATTCATTCAACTCGTCGTTTTGTTGATTTCTTCAAATGACATTCGTATATCTGTATCATTAGCTTCTTTTTCAAAAGAGATTTCGTCATTAGACATCTAATGTTAATTTTTATCCTGTCCAATGCTGATTAAAACAGCATGAGTTACAGATTGAACAGATGCATAAGATATTGCAGAATTATTCTTTTTATTGTACCCAGATGTATTAGTTCTGGCTCTCTCCAGATCGTAGGAGAAACAAATGTCTGTTTCTTTTTTGCTGTGATTCACACAGGGAACAAGTGGCATATTATTTTCGGAGTTCAAGAATTTGCTTATTCCACTAGCATCTATATTGAAACATTTTTTGTCATGTGCTTTGAATTCATCAGCAAATCGCTACAAACGACGTAAAAATTGTTTAATCGCTGATGACATGGGGTTGTTGATGAACGTGTAGCATTAGACTCTAAAAGGGTCAAGTTCCCCACCGAATTAGAGCTGCGGTCGCATGATGACAACGATTGCGGACATGCTTGCTCACCCTGACCAATCGCCGATAGGATGCTCTACCTAGATTTTATTTTGTGACCCTGTGTAATAGGTAAGTTCACAGGTTTCGAAGGTATATGAACATCAATGTGCATCATAAATTCGGAAAAGTTTTGAATCTTGGACTATAGTCAGAATAATTGGGTCATGGCATGAATCAAAGGTTTATCAACGGTCATCGAACACCTTAAAACTTTTCACCTTTTGTTTAAAAAGGATATTGTTTCATCCGCATTAACTATGGAGCTTCTGTTATGGGTAAATATGTACTAACATGTTCAGCTGAAATGCAATTTATGAATCATGGCCTTCACATTACCATTTGCGATATATTCTATTCTATAACACGAATAAATGATCAACCAAATATTGATAGCGGAAGCGAACCAGAAGGATTTTAGATAACGTCCGAAATGCTGTTTTACAACAAAACGTAGGTACGTACAGAAGTTGGTTATGAAGTAAGTTTCGAATTGGATGTGAAGCACATCGATGGTAAAAAAATGCTCCACCAATGCTAAAAAATTCTTAATGCTGCAAAAATGAACAGAAAGGGCTTTAATATTTTTAAATGTAACACATTATTGTTAACTGGAATTAATTGGAGAAACGTAAAAGATGATAATTGAACTACTGCTAAAGGCACTATAAAATTTGTATTGAAAAAAATCTACGATGTAAAAGTCAATGGTTATCCAAATTTTCAGGTATTTATTAATAAGGTAAACGAAAATATTAAGACGCGATTAGATTCAAAAGAGAACCTTGTTACTTCTTTAAACACGTATGTGAAGTTATCCCAGGATTTCATCCCAGTAAATAAAAAATAAAAAAAAATCAATCAGGCAACCCTAGAAAATTTTTAAGCCATATTTAATATTATGTGAAGTTAGCCCAGCCCAGGATTGTCGGTTAGGGATGATTTAATTTTAATAAAATCCTGGGCTGGGCTAACTTCACATAATATTAAATATGGCTTAAAAATTTTCTAGGGTTGCCTGACTGATTTTTTTTTCATTTAGTAGGATGAAATCCTGGGATAACTTCACATACGTTTATTAAACTGCCTGCTGCAACAAAAATTACCGACAAAGGACGATATCAATTTTGGAACACGTTTGTTAAATATGATATACCTATCATAAGCTAATGGACTCACACTTAAGTGATTTGAATATAGTTGATCAAATAAATCTAATCATGGTATCAACATTTTTGGAGAATAAGATTAATAATGCCTTCATTTAAGCTGCCAACATGAAGGGGTAGAAAAAAACATTTTCTTCTCTTCGAGAAAAGTTTTTAATATTTAAAAAAATTGGTAACAGCTCTATGATGCAATAACATGTTTGTATGATGGGTTCGTCCAACATCAACTGAATCTTAACGGGTATTTTCAGTTAGTTCGATTTTTAATCAAAAAATTAGAACCCTGTTAAGTGATAATTCGTTAAATTGTTTTGAATTTTTAAAATACCACAATACCAAATAAGTTTTAAATTTTTCAAAAAGTATTTTTTTTAGTTTAATGCTTTATTTAATTAAGACACTATGGCAATGAAATAAAACCAAACTTATAATTTAATTTGTTAAAACAGAAAGTCGTAATTTGAGTTATTAATTTTTTGTTTTCAAATATTTTTAGTTTATTTTGCAATAATGTGATTTTAAAGAAAATCGGCCAACCGGCAGTGGCGTCTTCCATGGACCAGAAAACCAGGGAATACAGTTTGTATTTTGGAAATACCTTACAAAACATAAGATCTACAGAAAAAATATTAAGTTATAAAATGTCCCAAAAATAAAGTATTACATTTGGAAGAAATTTGCTGAATAAGTTATTCCAATGTAACCGCTCATAAAAGAAAGTCATGTGTTGGCTCTGTACCTCAACTTTCAATCGAAAAATGTTTGAAAGGTAGCATGATCTAATAAAATAGCTCAACAAATGGCCTGATTTAATTATAAATAGATTAATCAAACCGAATTAAACCAATATGTTGTCCTTCTGTAAAATCGTTAAAAAACACGTCCGCCCTTATAAAACTACACCAAAGATACATTACCAAGCCAGGTATTAGTATATACTTACTCATATATCCCGCTTCATAAAAATGTAAAAAGAACCCAAGTAACAGCAACAACAACAACAAAGCAACATTTACCAATTTCGCCACGGTAAAATTGATATTTTGAAACCGCACATTGAATATTTTCCACATTTATAAACATTAAAACAAATAAACTAAAACGGCGCAAACACAAGAAGAACAAAAATAAAGTTAAACTTCTGTTAATTTAATTATCTTCATTTGAATAAGAAATTAGTTTCAATTTTATGCATACATTTTCAAGTTTCCTTTCAAGTTTTTTTTTTTTATTTGATTAATTTTGTTTTGCGAGTAATGTAAGTAAAAAGATGTGTATTTGCCTTAGAGCTGGATGATCACTAGAACATAAGCAAATCACTATGGGTAGTCATAAAATACAATTAAAATATGCGAAACATATTTTCACATCATAAAATGGCAACTTAGAGAAAAAAAAAAAAGTTACAACTTAAACAAAAAATGTTATTTTTTAATTAGAGAAGGAATTGTTCGAAACTACGTGAAAAAATTAATCGGGTAACCACATACTTCAACATACTTTTAATAATTAACTGTTTTACTGATTAATGCTATATTATAGTGAAATGTACATTACCTGAATAGGTAGTTACATTTTTTAAGTAACCATCAATAATTTAATGAATCCTTTTCAGAAAATGTTGGTCATATACTATAGCTTGTATTAAATATTTTTTGTGGTTCACCACAAATCCAATAAAAGTTTAATACAAAAACTGATCTAATTCAAAGAAAAAAATAAAACACCAAATTAAATTCCAAGCATCCAAATGTTTTTGTTGTTGTTGTGGGGTTTTGTGTTTCGACCAAAAATTTTACAGTTAAATGCATCAAGAGAGAGATATGTCAGCCACACATCACGATGTTACGCTTTCAATTAATTTTTTTTTTTTTTCGATTCAGTTGTACTTTTTGTTGTTATATTCCTAAATTTTACAATAACAAAATCCCAATCATTTAATTTAATGAAACAAGAAGAAAAAAAACGAAATATTATTCTTTATTTTTTTTGTCTTACATTAGTACCTGTTGTACTTATATACATAATAATACAGCAAGTATATAATATCAAGACGCGTGGAAAATTCATTTGTACAAAAATTATTTACAATCAACGATTTGTTGAATTTTTTAGTTCATTTTGAATTTTTTTTTGTTTTGTTTTTGTTTCCATTCAATTTTTATTTATGGATTGATAGCTGTGTAATCTCATCATTAAATGAAAACAAAAAATCGACTTCAAACTAATAAGAAAATATATAAACCGGAAATGGGTATTTAGGTAAGAAAGAAATTAATACTTTGAAAGTTATATATTTTTACAGTTCAACGGTGTTATATTTTCTAAAGGTTTTATTTTTATATAACCCAATTATGCCTAAATGCGGATTTGTTGTGTGTAAGATGCTGAATAAAGAGAAAAACTGTTACTCGTATAATACCTATTAAGAATTTTTTTTTTGTGTTTGTTTTCTGAAAATCTATTTCGTTAATCTCTGCTAAACTGTTAACTACCTAAATAATTAAACTTTTTTTTCTAATTTTTCAGCCTAATTATTGATTGATCAATAAATAAACTTGTTAGTGACCAAGTGGTTTATTTAATACAATCTAACACAAGTTAACAAACACCCTTTGGAATAAATCACAACGAATCGAACTGAGACTCGATAAATGAACATTTTAGGAAAGTTGAATAAATTTTAGTTAGCTTACAGTGGTAGCTAAACATAACTTAAAAAATCTTAAAACCTTAACATAAGAGTGCGAAAGATAAATTTTTCGTCTTTTCGCCAATTGTTTACCCCTAATTTGAATAATCAATAGAACTTCATTGTTATGAATAAAGAATTAACTTTGTAATAAAAATTGTAATGTAAGGTTTGTATTGGATCAGGCAGTCAGTGAGAGATCAAGTACAAGGCTGATAAGATAAGTATTAAAATATAATAACAAAAATTGTATAAAATAATGGATTATAAATAAAAATATCGTAAAACTATATAAAATTAATATCTAAAATTATAAAATAAATTCAGGTTAATCAATTAAAAAAAATCTTAAAGTGATTTTATTAATACAACAAACCACAACAATAATTGGTGACAGCAGTGTGATGGTAGGTATTCAGTATGAATAGATTTGATTGATAAGAATGAACAGTCCAGCATTATACCAAGGATCCCGTAATACGCGGGGCCCACTGTACACCCGTTTACATATAACAAAACCGAAGGATAGGATAGGATTGTTAGTTGGGAGACACTCGACCCGGTTACAGACACCTAAGCGATCGATAGTTAGTAAAATAGTTAGCACAGGACAACAGAATTTCCAAACTACGACTTATTCACTATTTGTTGATCTTGGAGAGTTGAATAAGGCGGAAACTATATTCTGAAAATCGGGATTAAATTTAATCCTAATAAAATTATTAATTCTAGAACTAATTTATATTCTGAAAATTAATTTATTAATCAGTAAACTAAGGAAGGAACCCCTTTAGATACTTGATTGTTTGATTTAGTGTGTACGACCAAGCCTAAGGCAAGTTTCCCGGACTACGCCGAGTCCACCGTACACCCTTTTACGAATAACAAAATCGAGGGAAAAGAAAAGTATATTAGTAGCAAAGAATCAACCCGGTTCCAGACACCTAAGTAAAGTAGTTGATAGTTAGTAAATAAGACAGCACAAGAAAACACAATTTCTAAACTACATGGATTTTAACAGCTTGTTGTTCCTGGAGAGTTGAGTTAGGCTGTAGTTTTAGTAATGAAATTAGGATTAAGTTTAATAACTTTAAGAATGATTAATTCTGGAACTATCTTATAGCGTTGCCAGACAGCGATTCAAATAAGTCCGATTTAGCTAAACCGGTTCAGGCACTCTATGAAATAAAAATACGATTAGCAAAAATTAGGGTTGACACATTACAGCTAAACTCAAACCACCAAATCCGACTTATTAAATCGCAGTGTCAACGCCATTAGATTCTGAAACAAATTTAATTATTTATCAATATACTAACGCAAAATATACCCCTTCAAATACTCTAAACATCTATAATATTATGTTCTTATTGATCTAAATGCGCTTAAAATTACATCCGCATCAATCCTAGTACACCTAAATAATTCAATAAACAAATAAAAGACTTCTATGTGACATTTTTAAAAATTTAACAATTAATTAACTATTTCATCAGCTTACAAGATTAATGTTAACTTAGCTTCCTTCTGGATCCACTATAGTCACCAATTAAAATTAGCTTCTTTATTAGTAAGAATTAATTTTAATCTCTATAATAATGATTAACTCTGGAACTAAGTCATATTCTGAAAATTAACTTATTAATCAGTAAACTAAGAAAGGAACCCCTTTAGATACTATTCACACTTATACTAATAAATAATAACTTAATGAACACAATAAATAGGGTGCCACTCCTTCCTGGAATACCAATTTCACCAAACCCATCCAAAAAATGTCGATTAACTCATAACTACTTATTATAAATGAAACATTTCGTGAAACTGCCACTTAAAGTATATAGGTTTGATCTGTGATGACTGTTCTGTAATTACAATTAATATCACCAGTACCCAAAATTAAAGTTATAAGAACCAATTAGTTTCTAAGGTATGAATTCAGTATAAGAATTTCGTACAGTTCAGTAAAATTAACTAAGCTAGAGTTTTTATCAGTTATTTTATCCCTTCAACGATTATTTTAAATAATTTCTATAAATTTAAAAAAAAAAAAAAAAAATCAATTCGCATGTAGATGGTTTTCTAAAGCGCACTATAAGTTTTATTTTAGTATAAATTGTTCATACTAAATTAGCACGGAATCCCTATACAGAACTGAAGTTCTGTAATTTAGAAGCATATAAAAATCAAAACAACTGAATTTTTTAAAACTACCTGTCCGCTGTTCACTTCAAATTTTTGGAGATCTGCGTTGAGTCCCTACGAACACCACTGAAAATCATGATCTAAGCCAGTTAATTATCACTAAATACCATTTAAAAAAATTTTAATTAACATTATTAAACAAGAGTTTAAGCCTCCATTATTTAGATATTAAACCTGCCATAGTACAAGTAATCAATTAAATTCCCAACCATGAACCAATATCTCTGAAAATTCAAAACAATTATTAATTCCTGTAGTTGGAGCTCGTGAACATAAGTATAATTTTATAAATAATTATTGTAATATGATACTTAAATATAAAAACTTAATTGTAATTGATAACCCGGACGCGATCCAAGAAGTTCCAGAAATACCAAAATAATTGAATATCCCGACTAACAAAACTCCTCATTTTTGCAATTTTTATCAACCGCAAGCTGCAAAACATCTCATCTCATCAAAGCGAAAACATCATGCAACATCGGAAATAAATCTATTAATATTGTATGTGCCAAACATCATACAACTACTCCTGATCCATGCATCAAAATTCTGGCATACATTTATGTCGATTATACATAGAATAAAATGCAAAAGTATTTTCAAATATTATTAAAAAATATAAAACAAGATATGAAACCAACTGAGCATAACAAATTCTGTCAATCCCAATTGTCTCAAACATGGAACCCCTGCATTTAAATTCCACTTACAATCGCGGAACCAACAAAAATCAAATTCATACAATTAATCGAGAAATTGAGAACCCGATTTCATTCACACGCTATACATTCAATAAATAAAAACTAACTAAAAGGAAATTGAAAAATTGTATTCTTACAAACTTTCCTAGGGCACAGTTTTTTTATCTAGGGCACAGTTTTTTCGGGATTTACTCATGATTCAATAAAAACATACAAATATTCCTGATACATGAACTAAAATTCAGGAACACATTTGAGTCGATTATACATAGAATAAAATGCTAAAGTATTTTCACGTTAGTACAAATAAAATAAGACATGAAACCAACTGAGTACATCAAATTTAGTCAATCCCAATTTAAATTTGATCCAAATATGAAACCCTCGCATTTAAATTCCATGTACAATTACACAACCATCAAATTCATACAATTAACGAGAAATCAAGAACCCGATTTCATTCACTCGCTATACAGACAATAAATAAAACTAACTAAAAGGAAATTAAAAAATTATATTCTTACAAATTTCATCATTGTATAGTGAAAATAATATCTCAGCGAAATTCTGACAGCTCTCGCGCATCAAAACAAATGGCGTAAACACAGCGATGTATTTAGGCTAAATTGTTTACATTTTGAGGTTAGAATTTATCTATTTTGAATTATGTTTTTCCTCAAATTTTTTCACAATAATTAATGTAATTTTAATTTAGATAATACACTAGCACTAGAACTTTTGATAACATTTAAGATAATTTTAATTTCTTTAGCTTACCTCGAACAAATTGAAATTTAAAATCGAGTTTTTTTATTGTTTTGCTTTAACATGAAAACTGACATTTTTTTCTAAATATGCCCAGTTCGTACCTTAAATGGGTATAACGTTACATATCCAGTGGTGTTGTTAATATTTTTTATATTTTTTAATTTCACATATTATTTTAGAATTTACCTATAAAATAATGAGGATTTTTAATATTTTCCAATATAAATTAGATTATGAAATGGAATCAAATTTCACATATCTTTATTTATAATTTTTTTTTGTTTTTAAAACTATTATTCAGGCGACCCTTCTCTGAATTTTTAATTTATTTTAACTACTTCACTGTTGGCTGCGCACAACGATGAAAAAATGAGTTTCGCTGAGATATTATTTTCACTATACCTAGGGCATACCTTTTTCGGGTTTTATCCAATATCGAGAGTTCCGAAAAACGTATATTAATAACTTAATCAAAAACTGATTTTGTATCTTACTTCATTTCCACCAAAAATATATAATACCCGGGGAATTCCCTCAGAACACAAATGTTCATATTTCCCGAAAAAGTATACCCTAAATACCATAATTATAAATAATATTGTCGTTTATGTGTAAGAACAACCTAAACTCCATAAAATCAATTAAGTTCAATATATTTAGCATCACGCACTTTCACTTATGTATATAATTAATGTTGTTCCCATTCATAGGGTCCAAATTAATGCATATTCAAATACTTCATTCTCAGTTCAACCAAAATATAATATTTATATTAGTATTTTATTTATAAATTTATTGAAATTTAAATATTTTAATTTAATTTAATTATTTATTATAATTTAAATAAAAGTATTAAAAATAATCATGCTTAAATAAACAATTTTATATGAACAGTGAAATCTCAATACAGCAAAGCCAAAGGGACCGGAGAAATGTATTTAATTATTTAATTTCGTCAAGTATTTATGTAAAGTTTTATTATTTTATTTCCTTACTAAGCATATATTTTCACATAAAACAATTATCACTTTGGCGAATAAAAATTTCATTGCAAAATTGCAATTTCCTTTAATCAGTATTCGCTACAACGAGACCCCACTGTATTATATACGATAGTTTCCAATTCGACTCAAATTTATTCGATTATCCGTAGTATAAGAATCTTATTTGAATCGAATACATACACGAAAATTTTACGTTGTGTAGCTCATTGTATATAAAGAGCACTATAAACACATAGTATAAAACAGGCGTGCTTAACCGAAATGATTTTCGGAGCCGGATTAGAAATAATAAAAAGAAAATGAGCCACAACAAACATTTAATAGCGTTTTTTTATTTGCTTATAAAAAACATAACATATACAAAAAATATAACATTAATTCCTCTATTTATGCATTGTTAACAATGAAGAATTTTTTAAATAATAATTAAAATGTAGAATTCATTACGCTTCAAATTAAATTAATCACATTAAACTGATCACAAGAGTTTAACATTTTATTATGTACTGAATATTTTTAGTAATAGTTTTTTTAGTGTGAATTTTGCTTGTTTTTTTTTTCTTGAGAGTAAATCTAAATCGATTTCAATTCTATTTGTAGCTATACGCAGCTGATTTTCCAAGTTTTTATCTAGTATTCTAGTCCTAGTTTTGTTTTTACAAATTTTCATCTTAGAAAAGAATGATTCGCAAAGATAGGAACTGCCGAAAGCACTTATTATTCTTATTGCATGTCTCCTTAAATTTGGCCATTTTGTTTCTAATATATATTTTTTGTAAAATTCAATTTTACAGTTGTATTCTGGAAATATATTTTTTAAATCGTCGTGGCATTGCAAATCAATAATTTCCATTTGAAGTGTAGATGACACTGTTGTCACATCAATAGTAAATGGGGATGAAAATATTTCGAAATCTTTCTCATATTTAGATATTTCTTTGAATCTTGCATTAAATTCTTTAATCAAAGTTTCAATATAATATCCATATTTTTTCACATCTTTATTTTCAATGCAAAAGTTGTTAAGCTCAAGAAAATGTGTAGCGTTATTCTCCATTAATTGGTTTTGCCACAAACATAATTTCAATTTAAACGCTTTTATAGCGCGGCAAGAGGTTACAATTAACATGTTTTCACCTTGAAGGTCAAGATTTAGTTTGTTAAGATGTTCACAAATGTCAACTAAAAAGCACAAATCCATCACCCATTTTGGATCAGTCAATTCCGGAATGGATCGATTCTCAATTTTTAAAAATAAATCTATTTCATCTTTCAGCTCAAGAAATCTTCTTAAGCATTTGCTGCGACTCAGCCACCTGATGTTACTGAAATAAACTACATCGCCATATTCGCTATCCAATTCGATTAAATATTGTTGAAATTTACGATGACATGTTGCATGAGATCGTATTATATTTACTAGTTTGATAACAACATCCATCACATGGTCCATTTCTAATGTTTTGGAACACAGATTTTCCTGGTGAATCAGGCAATGAAAAATATACCAACTTGATGAATCAATTTTTAGTTCTGTCATTTTCTTGTTTAAAATTCCTAAAAATCCTGTTTTATTACCAACCATAGCCTTTGCCCCATCTGTTGCTATTCCACATAATTTTGATGGACATAATTTAAAATCTGTGAAGCTTTTCCAAAACGCATTAAAAATGTCAGAACCCCTCGTGGTATTATGAAGTGTTTGTAAATTTAGGAGTTCTTCACAGATGTGTAGGTTTTTGTCTACACCTCTTATAAATATAGCTAATTGAGCATTGTCTGTCATGTCAGTGCTCTCGTCAAGACACACTGAGAATGCTTCAAAGCTAGATATTTTTTCAGTTAGTAATTGAACAATGTTTTCTGAAATGTCACTAATTCTGCTAACTACAGTGTGGCGTGATAAACTAACATTTTCAATTAATTTTTGTTTTTCTGGCAAAACATCTCTTACTAAACAGATTGCGGCTTCTTTTATATATTCCCCATCGGTGAATGGTTTCAATTTCTTTGCAATTAATTCAGAAACTGAGTAACTTGCTTTCACGATATTCGATGGCTGTAACATTGCCTTTTTGAAAAAGTCCTGGGCAGCAGATAATGATTTTTTCATTTTATCGATCTTCAACAACCGTATTTCACCTGTAACTTCATGATAATCAGTGTGGTTGTCTTGGTAGTGTCTTCTGATATTTGACCCTTTCATGCATTTCAATATTTTTTTTGCATATTAGACAGGTTAAATTTCCGTTAACCATAACATGGAAAAATTCATTTTCCCACTCGCTTTTAAATTTTCGGTTTTCCTCAGACAACTTTCTTTTACGATTCATTTTCTAAATTAGGGATTAAATTTGTACAAAATAAAAATATTATTATATGCAATCTATACATTACCTCCAATGAATTTCTCAATGATCATGAATTTTTTTACCCGGAAAAAATGAAAAAATTTAATCAAACAAAGCATTCAATACAATAAATATAATTTCAATTGAAAATAGTGGTACATATTTTGACACATATATTGCGTGAAGTTATTAACGATTGACGAATGGGAATTTTAGCAAAAACGCAACTTAAATTTGTCTACAAAGCATTTCTAGTCAAACCTCCCTCTCAAACAATAGATGGCACTATAAATATGTGTCAATGCTACTCTTCATTAATTTTGTCTACAAAGCTTACTAAAATATTTTCAAAGCTTTATTTTCATTTGACTACATAGGTGTAATAAGGATGACTATGTATACGATATCGATCGAATTCTTTTGTGTAAATTTCTTGTATGAGCTGCAAATAGTATATAATGAGAGAAATTATGTGAGCCGCAGAAAATTATCGTTTGAGCCGCATGCGGCTCAAGAGCCGCAGGTTAAGCATGCCTGGTATAAAACAACGCCAAGTAAAAATAATAAAATCGTATTACAGTACAACACTAAAACCACCAACACCCATAGAGAAAATAAATGTTTTCATATAATCCTTCATGAGCGTAGCACACGGTATGCTGGAAACCAATTTTAATGAAAAGTTCTGTCACTGTCACTAAAGAAAATCATAGTGAACCTTGTTGAAGGGAGTGTTCTCAGAACAGTTGAAATTAAAATCATTGGAAGTGCCGTTTTTTTTTGGCGGCAATTTTAAAATTTGAATAAATTTCACAATATGAATGCTTATTTTATACGTCAGTTTTAATTTAGAAGTTTGAGATTTGTCTATATTATTAATTAATATAATCTTTTCGGTTTACAAAATATATTATTTTTAATAGCATTCCCATTATTACGATTTGTCAGTCAATAAAATAAAGAGACTATCGACCCACAATACCTCTACCAAAAATAAAGTAAAAATTCACCCCCCCCCCCTCCCCCCTCCCCTCCCGTAATTTCCCTAAGGGTTTTAAGATCTTGTAGTGCCTCACATATTTTTCATTAAAATAAATAGAACATTTAATGGTTTGCATCAAAAATACATTCACCACCACGAAAGGGTTAATGTGATATTTCGGCCCGCGCTCAAATGCAATTTGGTAACGCACCTTTACATGGCATATTTCCACCTCGCGCAAAATAGCACAACTAACAATTTCACCTAACAAGCATCATCGCAATCAAATTCATTCATGTAACCAATAGCAAAAACAAAACATAAATTCATTCTCTTTTTATTCATCGTCTCCGATTTTGTAAAACGTCAGTCGGTTCTTTGTGCGCATTCGATACGCATCATATAAATTCAAAAATAAAACAAAATTATATATTCCTAATGATGACAAACTTTAATAACTAAATTAAATTTTATTATAACGTGTAAGTGTAACTCTCATAATTTCAACGTGATTAAATTATAGTGGAAGTTAAATTCAATAAAATATAATAGTGAAGTTATAAATAAGAAAATAAGGTGTTTTACTTTAACATACTCGCGCATATAACGAGCGTCGGCCTGGTGTTAAATTAGACGCCACACTCGTTAATCTACGATGTATTTGACCCTTTCAAAAAAAGAGAACTTTCCTTAAGCTCCTGGTAGCTTGGTTTCGTACTGATAAAAATTTGGTCAGTACTCTCTACTCATCAGGTAGCTACGACTAAACTACAATTCCCAACTTTTACGTATAATACGTAAGAACGTAATAATTTAGCGAATCATATTGACCAAATCTAAAATAATATTAAAAATAATAGCAGTATTTGGTTGAGAAAAATTTAAACAAATTTAGTTTTGATTTAATTCTTGTCCTATTGTTTCCTATTGTACTACTAGGGTTTAAATAAAGAGAAACATTTTTTTTTGCTTTATTTAAATCATGCGACGCTTTATATCCAATGCAATTGTTGTTGTAATTTTGTCAACAAAATACACTTATTATATAAATAAATAAAGCCGAAAAAATCATATTAATTGATAATACAGACTAATCTCAAAATTCTAAATGAAAAACGACGCATAAAATAAGCATTCATATTGTGAAATTTATTCAAATTTTAAAATTGCCGCAAGAAAAAAACGGCACTTCCAATGATTTTAATTTCAACTGTTCTGAGCTCAGGGCATTCCCTTCTACAAGGTTCACTATGATTTTATTTAGTGACAGAACTTTTCATTAAAATTGGTTTCCAGCACACCGTGAGCAGGGAAAGTATCTATGTGTACATAGTGTGTTTTGGTACATGCGAACATAATCGAACACTATAAAACTATTCCTATAAAGAATATGTGCCGTATAAAGAAAAATATGTACAAACAAAAATCACATAAGAGAAGAGAGAAAAAACACGTGTCTATTCATTTATAGAAACAAAAATTCCACCGCGTAATTATTCTTAATTATATCGAAATATGTATAAAATAATGTATTTAAATTATACTCGCTAACCACACAAATTTAAGAGACATGCATTATTAAGCGGAAAATCAAAAATTTGATTTTTCGCTATAAATATGAAAATAAAAAAATATAAAACAATGCCTGTTGAATGCATCCCGATGGATTGCATTTTATCCATATTTAAATTTTCCTTTTTTCACTAAATTAAATCAAATTAAATTAAAACACTTTACACCACTAAAATAAATTATATTATTATTATATTATTACATATTAAATAAAAATTAAATTCTCAAAGAAGACGACAAAAACACGTCCTTCTTCTTCGAGCGTCAACGACCGACCAAGAAAGGAACCCCTTTAGATATTATGAACAAAATAAATAGATTGCCGATCCTGGTTTCTTCATCCTGGAATCCCAATGTATCCAATCTAGGATCAGATCCAATCAACTACAGTTTAACTCAAAACTACTATATGAAGCTGTGATGACTGTTCTGTAATGAATTACAATTAATATCACTAGTATCCAAAATTAAAGTTATAAGACAACAATTAGTTTCTAAACTATGAATTCATAACTGAAGTTCTATAGAGTTTTTAAAACTCACATGTACGCTGTTCGCTTCAAATTTTTGGAAATCTGCGTTGGGACCCTACTAACAACTCTGAAAATCAAGATCAAACCCAGTTAATTATCACTAAATACCATTTTTAAATTAAAATTAACATTATTAAATCAGAGCTTAAACCATCATTATTTAGTTGTTAAACCTACCATAGTTAAACCTGCAATAGTACACCAATGAAATTCCCCACCATGGACCATTATCTATGAAAGTTCGAATCAAATACATATTAATTCATGTAGTTGGAGTTCGTGAACAAAAGTATAATTCTATAAAGAAATATTGATACTGTTAAAGTTAGCCAAAAGTTGCCAGTCGAAAGTGAAAAGTCGATTAAGGAGATTGAATTACTCCAGCCGAAAGTAAAAAAAAATCGGTAATGCAGATTGTGTTATCCCAGCCGAAAATAAAAAATGAAATCGATATCAATCAGTAGTGATTAACCTAAAAACTACTAAGGAATATGAGGATGCATGATTATCATTGAATACCTTTCTTAATATTCCTATATGTCAAAACCTGGCTGCAGTTCTTCGTGAAAAATTTTGAAAAACTCGAAAAACCCAAATAAAAATTTTAATTGAAATAAAAACAGCCTCTAGAGTGTTATGTTGGGAGATTTATTTTATTGATGTGACTTGTCAATAGCTATCGCAGGAAAAAAATTCAGTTCAAGTTTCCCGTGGCAAATCTCGGAAAATTCAATGTTTTTTTCGTAAGATTTTATTTTAATTTGACCAGAATCTTGTTTTTATAAAAATTTTACGATTATTGACTTAAATAAATTAATTATTACAAGAAAATGAAAATTTTGTAAACAATGATCATATATGTTTAAATCCGAACATTTATGAAAATATCTGAAATACTATAGTTAAGAATTTGTAATAAATTCATTTAAAAATTTCATTTTCGGCTGGAATGTTTTTCAAATTTTCCGAGATTTTCCAAGGGATACTTGATTTGAATATTTTTCCTGCGATAGCTATTGCCAAGTCACATAAATAAAATACATCTCTAGACATAACACTCTAGAGGCTGAATTTATACAAATTTTCTAATAATTTTTGGAAAATCGAATTTTCCGAGATTTCTCACGGGAAACTTGAACTGAATTTTTTTCCTGCGATGGCTATTGACAAATCCAATAAAAACGATTCAACTTCAGATATACACTCTAGAGGTTGATTTTATTTCAATTTTGTGAATTCTTCTGATTTTTCAATGTTTTCCGCGATTAGCTTAAACAAATTAAAACTCCACACATTTTTTTTTGACGTATACAGACACCATTATACCTAACTCTTCAAACCATCCCCATAATATTAAAATGTCAGCTTTCCACTCATTCTTAGATACATTAATAACCATTCCTTTGACCATATCCAATTATAACAAAGAGCTTAATATAATTTTAGAAATAGCAGCGAATAACGGTTATGCAGCTAAGACTATATTAAAGCTATTAAACAGAAAACTGAAACATAAAGCTTTAGCTAACATTTATCCACCTAATAGCCCAATGCCGAAAAATTGGCGCCGCTTAGAGTATCTAGGAAAGACTAGCCAACGGATTAGTAACATCGTGACACAATATACAGATATTAGCTTTGCTTTTTATAACAATAATACAACAAGGTTGGCGTTTATAAGATCAATTTCAATCATTGTAGTTCCTCTTATATCAGACAGACTGGGCGCAATTTTGAAGTTAGAGTTAAAGAACATTTATCTGGTAGCCATGAATCATCCCTTTATAATCATTTAACGTTAGAAAATCACACATCCAGTTTAAACAATTTAGGAATATTACATATACAACCAAAAAGCAGACGTTTAGACAACTTAGAATCTTCCGAAATCCGAAAAGCTATATTTCTTAACCAAAATATCCTCAACGAACAGAGAGAAATCCGTTTCTCACCAATTACCGACCCCGCATTGTTTTATTCACATACTCATACCATTCCATAAAATTACTAATACGTCGGGTTATAATAAAATAAAGAAGGGGGAAAAAAAAAATCAACATCTGGAATTTTGTTATTCGACCGTTGTCTAATCAATAATCATGTCACCTGTGTATAACTCACCCCCTTTTAATTTTTAATGTTTATTGCTGTCACCAATTTTATTGTTTACCGCTCCCACATTTTTCTATTTGTATATTTTGGTTTCACTTTTTGCTTTTACCTATATATAACTACATTTTTATTTTTACAGTTTAGTAGATACTCCTGATGATGGCCTAATAAGCCGAAATCGATCGAGTGATTTTTTAAACCTTTTGTAATTTTGCGAAATATTTAACAAGTGTTTTTAAAAAAAAAAAATTAAAAATGTGTTTATTAAGTGTGTTTCGCCAAGCGCCTACGGCAGAAAGTGTAAAAATTAAAACTCTTTACAAAATTGTTTATTACAAGCCATGTATCCTATTTACTTTCGGCTGATAACCACAAAATATTTTTATTTTCGGCTAGAATATTAATAAGGTAATCTGCATTATCGATTTTTACTTTCGGCTAACTTTAACAGGGTGAAATATTGTAATTTAATATTTATTATAAAAACATAATAATAATTGATGAACCCAACGCAATTCAACGAGTTCCAGAAATACTAAAATATTTGGATATCCCGACTACCAAAACTCCTCATCTGCACATTTTTGAAATTTTCAACAATCGCAAGCTGTAAAAACATCTGACCTCATCAAAGCGCAAACATCACGCAACATCGGAAATAATATTGTATGTACTAAAAATCATACAAATACTCATGATCCATGCACCAAAATGCAGGCACACATTTGTGTCGATTATACATAGAATAAAATGCAAAAGTATTTTCAAGTATGTATTAGTAAAAAAATAAAATAAGACATGAAACCAACTGAGCACAACAAATTGAGCCAATCCCAATTTTAATTTGATCCAAACATGGAATCCTTGCATTTAAATTCCACTTACAATCACACAACCATCAAAAATCAAATTCATCTTCATTCAATTTGCTATATCTGGGACATGTAATAACCAATTACGGAATCAAACCAGATTCGTCTAAAATTGACGCTATACAGAATTTCCATGTTCCAAAAAAACCAAAAACAGGTCAAATCATTTCTTGGACCCACAGGTTATTATCGTAGGTTTATAGAAAAAATTTCTGAACTAGCTCAACCTATCAATTTACTATTAAAGAAAAATAACCAGTTTCGTTTGGAATGGTTTTTGCCAAAATAGCTTTGAAATACTAAAAGAAACTTTAATGAATCCGCCAATTTTACAAAGCGATTCTACGTAACGACCGATGCAAGCGATATTGCTCTTGGAGCAGTCCTTTCTCAGAGAGTATGCGATGATGATTTGCCCGCAGCTTTTGCAAGCCGGATCCTTAATAAAGCTGAGCAAAATTATTCTACTGTTGAAAGGATAGTATTTGCGGTCAAACGTTTTCCGCCCATATTTGTACGGAGTAAAATTTACCATCATTACCGATCACAAACCGTTAATCTATTAAAATAAGTCTAAAAATCTCTCATCTCGCCTAATGCGATGGCGAATATAGTTGGACGAATACGATTACGACATTACATATTTATAAAGCTGGAAAGTATAATACGGTCGCGGATGCTTTGAGCAGAAGAACTACATTGGATTCTGTCGGTTAAAGTAGCGTTATTGTTATCACTAGATCCCAGTCAAAATTACTTATTCAACAAACAGATAAAGATAACAATTCTATTCAAAATCATCAACCATAATTAATCATAATAAATTTAATTCTAAAAATGCTATCGTCAGATTAGAGAATGATGTGGCTATACAGAAAATTATAAAAAATTTCACATCTCTTTGGTAGGTGATCATCAAGGCATCGAAATAACTTTTAAAAGAATAAAATCGTATTACTATTTTCCAAAAATGTGGATTACAATACGAAAATTTGTTTCTAAGTGCGAATCTTGTCAGAAAAACAAAATTTCCAAAATAAATAAATGCCCGATGGTTCTAACAACAACGTCAGAACGTCCATTTGATAGAATTTTTCTTGACATAGTCGGTCTCTAACTCCATCATATAGTAATAATCGTTTTCTACTTACTATCCAAGATGACTTGTCGAAGTTTTCATTAGCTACACCCTTCGAAAATCAATTATCAGACACAGAACATTTTATCTGTAGATTTGGCGCCCCTTTGTGTTTTAACAGACCAAGGCACTAACTTTCTTAGTTTATTGTTTAAAAATCTTTGTAAAATTTTGAAAATAAGCAAAATACAGTCAACTGCTTATCACCCGCAGACAAACTGTGCCTTGGAAAGGTCACATCGCATATTAGTGGAATACTTGCGTAATTACACTGAAAAAGATCCGAATGAGTGGGACCGTTGGATACCGTTTGCAATGTTCACTTATATAATTCTGCCCCTCATACGTCTACAAACCTTATGCCATTTGAAATTATTTTTTATAGCGTTGAACCCATCACCGGCGACTTTCTGATTAATTCCATGAAGTTAAAACAACGTCTTGAAATTGGATATTATATTCCCGGGAAACAGGAATACCTTTAATTTCTTAAATTTCCGGGATTTCCCGGGACGCAAGCCCTAGTAAAATCTAGAACTGACTCCTTGAAGTTTCTCATGAATCTGTTTGACACAAACAATTATCATCAGCCATTAGTTGTAAAACACAATTACAGAAATTTCAATGCTAAGCTTATCACGAAAGCAGAAAATAATTTAAAAAATTTAATGAAAGAGAATGAGAAAAATATTTCTACTTAGTCGTTCGAAAAAAAAGTTTTCCCCAATTAAAAAAAATATAATTAAATGTTCGGGAAAGCGAGCGTTCCTGAGTCAATCAGAGAGTTAGTCAGTGTCAAGACTGATTTACATTCAAAGATTTTTGCAGATGCAGATGTCAAATCAAAAATTCGTTTTTTTTACACATTAAAAAATAAATTTAAACAAAAAATGTCATAAACCAATACAAATGATTGGTTTTCTTGTTTATGTAACCTTATTATAGTTATTTATTGACGCATTGACGATTTTACAGAAAAAAGATGAAACTCGACATCTGCAAAAAAAAGCAGACGACGACTTTTGGGTTTGTTTCTCGGGTTTCAATTGACTTTTTTAAGCAGATGAATTTTTTTTCTCTTTTTGTCTTTGCTGTTTTTCATATGTTGTGTTTCAACTTTTTTGCGGATGTCGAAAGTCGTTGAATGTAAATCAGCTATTATACGTATACACAATGCTAAATTTTATGGTTTTCAATTCGTATCGAAACAATCAAATGCCGTTATAGAATAAAAATAATACTAAAGTTATTAAGTACTTTGGTGAGCATCGAACTCGGAACATTTTCTATTCGAAGTTTGCTGTTAACAGGTCAATACCGGTCAATACCTATAAAGTATGAGTATATATAATTTACAAATATAAGAAAAGCGTTCCCGAGTCAATCAGGGAGTCAGTCAGTGATGAGCGTAAATATATATTAGTATAATATACCAGGAGTTTGTAACATAACGCAAATATTTTTAGGTAAGGTCTTCGGCTCGATTCTCATCCAATTTTATGATTATTATTATTATTATTTTTTTTTTTTTCGTTTCTATCTTTGCAATCTATTCTGGGGCTCAAGGCACTCCCAAATCTTTCGCAGTTCCCTTTTAACGTACTACCCTTACGCCGTTGCCAGCCAACTCGAGGACGTACGGCTGCTATAGACTCGCTTTCGTTTAAACCACCTGCACATTGCATTGCTTCATGCCAGCCTATAGTACTGACATGAAAGGTGGGTCGGCCCATGGATTCCGCACTCTCAACAGGGGGTCATAGATGTGTTCATCATCATCACCGATCGTAATCAGATAGGGATTCGAACCCCGCCCCTATAGGGATTCGAACCCGGTACCTCCGAATCCAACCGCCGCAGCTTTAACCACTGCGCCGTTTGGTCGGTATTATTATTAATTTTATTATTTTTTTAGTATTCATGTAGTGACCAAATATTTTACTATAAATTAAATATTGTGCTTTATAGTTATTACAGTAGTTACACAAAGAAATACGTGGTCTGCATAAATGATGCGCCTAAATGTATGCTACCACTACCACATTTTATTTAAAAACTGTTTTAATAATTGCTTTCCAATCGCCCAACCGCAAGCATCCGCTAGGAAACAGCTAGTAGAATTGTTTTTGTCTGTGCTATGGTTGATTGGTAAGCTCACATTTGGATGTTATGAGTAAAACGTAACCAGAAAATCGTAATTGTGTGCTATTACCCTAAAGTTGTTATTTTTTTAAATAAAATTATTCAAAAAATAATAATTATATAACGCGCTAAACAAAATCAATTAAAATTTCTAATTTTAACATAAATATTTTGATGTCACAAGCATGTATTCGAATTTTCCAGTTTATGAAGCGATACAAATAACCTCAAATTTATTACAAAATAGCAATGTTGGAACAAAAACCGTAGATGAGGTTACTAATTTATTAAATGTCATAACAAAACAAAATTACTTCGAACATTTCAATGACTACTATTTACAGCCAGAAGGTTTGCCAATGAGAAGCCTTCTTTCAGGCACTTTAGCTAATATATACTTAAACCACATTGAGAAGGAATGCATTTTAAACACGAAGAACAAATTTCTTAATAATATAATTTACTGGTACAGATATGATGATGATATCTTAATGATATTCAAAGGTTCCGTCAGGCAATTGGATCATTTACACCGATATATTAACAACATTCACACAAACATAAAATTCACACTGGAAGTAGAGTCAGAGAAATCGTTAAATTTTTTAGATTTAACCTTCCAAAATATAGACCATAGACACATATTCAAAATATTCAGAAAGGAAACTCAAACGGATCACACTATTCACAATTCATCACATCATCCGTTTCAACATAAAATCGCCGCTTATCGATGACTGCCAGTGATTATGAAAATGAATGCAATACGATACAATATATCGCCAACAATAATGGATACTCGGAAAATATGATCTACACTTTAAATGCCAAAATTAAAAACAAATTATATTTACAAAATTTATCAACTCTATCTACAGAAGATAAAACCAGAAAACAATAAGTCACCATCGAATACAACCAAACTACCTGCAATATTATGAAAAACATTTTACAAAAAATATGAATACAACACCGCGTTCAAAACCAGTAATAAAATTCAACAAAAAATTAAAATACAGCAAAAAACACAACCACAAGATAGTGGTATATACAATTTAATTTGTAATGATTGTTCAAAATTCTATATCGGCCAAACTGGACGTTCATTCATAGTAAGATTTAAAGAACACACAGAGGAGCTTAAACAAACCCGATCAAAAGATATTTTTAAATCTAGTTATGCACAACACTTAACGGACGAGAATCACTCATACACTGATATTCACAGCAATTTAATCATATTACACAGGCTACAAAAGGGAAATATAATGGACCCGTACGAAGAATTGGAAATTTATAAACAACGCCACAACACACTGATTTTAAACGAAAAACTAAATACAAAAACAAATAGGTTGTACGACAACGACATGGTAGCAAAAATGAAATAGAACAACAACCGGGAAAAGCAACAAAAAACAACAAACAACACAAACACTTTTTAGTAGTTTGCAAAAAAATTGACAAAGAGCGAAGCTCGAAACTAAGTAGTATTTTGGAAATAAAATACAAAAATATCACAATAAAGAAAATTAAAAAGTATTTTAAGTATTAAATAAAAAATAAAATTAAATCAAATAATAAATATTAAGCGGTTCTACTCGTAACTCGTAACTACTCGTAATAAAATAGCAAGAGCAGATATGAGTAGATCACAGTACACATAATAAAGGTAATATACTGCGCATCTGCCAAAAATTACAAAAACAACAAATTTAAAAAATGGCGGAACATAGAGGCCTTTTTATAATAATATGTATACGTATGCATATGTACATGATAATAAAGTTTAAAAAATAGAAGTTATTTTCAATAAATAAATAAAAAAGTTATTTAATTCAAATAAATTTATTTATATAATTATTTTATTTAGTATATTCAGGTCTCAAACATTCGCCATATTGGCAATTTTTGACAGCTCCGCAAAAATGAACGAAAATAGAACCAGTGAGTATATTACCTCTATTTTGTGTACTGTGCTAGTAGATTACTTAGCGAAGACAAAAACCATTCTACTAGCGGGTGCTTGCGGTTGGTCGATTGGAAAGCAACTAATAGTTGCTTTCCAATCGACCAACCGCAAGCACCCGCTAGTGAACCGCTAGTAGAATGGTTTTTGTCTTCGCTAAATTATGTATAGAAATTTAGTGAAGACAAAAACCATTCTACTAGCGGTTCACTAGCGGGTGCTTGCGGTTGGTCGATTGGAAAGCAACTATTATGAGTTGTATGTAGTAAACCATGAGAATTTTTCAGTAAAAAATGTTGTTCGTGTATCGTGTCATATACTTCGTAGCATGCTACATATTTTTGAAACAATATAACAATGACTATACAACTCATTGGAAAATAAACCAATCAGATAGTTGAATTTTCCTTAGTTACGCTGTATAATATCGGTTATTTGCGTTGCTAAGTAGTGTTTCGCGAAACACCACTAGTGGTGTTTCGGCCGCAAACAAATAAATCATATCTTCCATGAATATAAACAAACAATTAATATTTTTGATATTTGACATGGTTGATTCGTTGTATAGTCTTAACATATACAACTCGAGCTTCGAAAATCATCTGAATATACAGTTGCGGACTCGATGTGTTACCTAAGAAATACAACTCCACCTGCGGTGTCGTTGTGTTTCCTAGGCAACGCAACTCGTCCTATAAACTGTATATTCGATTATTTTCGAACCTCTTGTTGTATAACTAGTGAAAATTAAATAAATTTTCTTACGTTGGATGTGGCTTATAGCTTTGCCACATGACAGAAATATCGACGACGATCTATCAACAAATAGCCAATATTTTCAATTAAATAAAAAATGATCTTGATGAAAATTGATGAAATCATCTACCAAATTTGTCCTATTAGTAATTACAATTAAAATATCATACAATATATGTATTAAGTTTTATTTAAAAATAACAAATTCTGAATTTGAGAGAATTTGTCGGCGATATTTTACTAAATGGTATAATAAAATTCGTGACTGAACTCTTCCAAAAATAAACACGATTTCCACATTCATCTAAAAATTTCGACGAATTTTTTTTGGTTCTGATTTAACCTCATTTCGTTGTACAGGGTTGTCAAAAGTAGCGAATAATATTATTAATGTAAATAATTCCTTTTGAATGCGCTATGATTTTTAATTTTCACAGTACTTATCAATTAAAAACTGATAAACGCTAAAGCCAAATGTCATTTTGTTTGTATCAAGTCAATTTTTATCGTCGTTCTCATGTGGCGCATTTTTGCTATAAACGAAACGAAGTCGTTCGTTTTTATATCTCCATGTGGCATCGCTATTAGTACAGCAGTAAAGTATTGGACTAGAGCGTTTAAGGTTTAGGCATAGACATTCATAATAGATATCTCATTTGACTAAAAACACAAAAAAAAACAAAAAAATTTCCATTCAAATGTTATCGGTGTATTGCATATAGGTATTATATTTGCAACGCTTTCTAAAATTATTGCCTTATAAAATACACAACACAACGATATATTGGAATTATCAGAAGTTTTGTTTTTTTCCTATATAGTTATAATGAATTGAGAAATCTAGTATGAATGTCTATATGGTTTAGGGTTCAATTGTGCTTAAATCTAATCATTTTAGATTTTTTTTGCAATTTATATATTTTTTTTTGACGATAAGCACAGCTCTTGCTATTTGTCGATTTGAAATTTTTGTTTGTATGATGCCCTAACACATGTAAAATCGTCACTAAAAAAAGCCCTTCCTCTTTGATTTAAGGCCTATTTAAGGTACAATAATCTTTAAAAGCTTTTAATCTCGAGCTTCTCCTATTCGGCTAAAAAATATCAATCAATATCATGGACATGACCATTATATATGAATCGTTTCCGTCCTAGGACGGGCTCTAACCTATATTCGGAGTTGGAGTTGTCGTCTCAGGCAAATTCACCCTGCTTATTATTTTGCTTTAGCTGCTGAGGCCGTGGTAAAGACTTTGTTGATTTTTCTCTTTTTTCTCTGATTTAAATAATTCTCTTCATCTTGCGGTTATACGAGCATGAGATTATGTTTGGAAAACCTCCCGATACACCGGGAGCAATAGCCAGCTACCAAGACCGCACCAAACCTCTGATCTCATGATACTGATAACGAAATCTTAGGGTTTCGTTACACAACCACTTTACAAAGTATCCATTGCCAAACGAAAGATGAGAGATGCGTCGCGACCATTAACCAAAAACTTTGATTCCATTGCCAAACCGTTGGTGAAGCTGACAGTTTGAATGGAACAACAAACGGAAGCTTTCAAAGAGCTAAAAGAACTGTACTGATCTCCGCACCAATTAGGGCTTATTTCCTGCTCGATAAAGCGATGAGAGCAGTTCGGTCTTAAAAAACAGAAGTCAAAGAAAAATGGTCAGCAAATTTTCACAATATATTCTGAGAAATACTGAAAGAAATTACTCTATCACGAGATGAAGCTGCAGCAAATGTAAGAGACATCCGATACTTTCATTCATATTACTATTTCCAAAGTTGCATCGCGCGCACGGACCATGCGCCACTAATATGGTTTTAAAACTCCGAAAACGAACAATATGTCGCACAGTTCTACAGCAATATGATTTGAAGATTCTATACCGCTGTGGCCTGATATACAGGAAAAAAGTCGAAACCTTTCGTTTGGGTCCAAGAATGGTTCTCTCCCCGACATCAACGGCCCTCTTAAAAAATGAAAAGGTCCAAGGAAATTTTATGCTCTAGTAATCAAAGACTCTGGCCACTTGGTAAGGGCCAGAGACGATTATTACTTCCGCTTTACTCTGATTTACCTATTAAAACGATATAAATACAAATCGTTGTTAATATTATTTTGCTGTGTCCTTTTATATAATACTTGTTTTTAAATATTTTATTTAAATTTTTTGATGTAAAAAATTTCGAAATTTCAAGGTCCCAAACATACTCAAAATCCCAGTACTATCCTCTCATTCGGGGTGCTTTTGGTACCACAATCCTATGGTACATGCTTTTCGGCGAATTGCATGTTTTCTAATTTTTGAGTTTTTTAAAAGATCGTGAACAGATTTATTTAAATTTATTTATCCGACCCAATCAGTAATATGCACCCGATGGATTAGAAATCCTAGATACTATCTTTCTCGTATTAGTATCATTCATAGTATACTTCTTTACTTATTAACATACATAGATGCCCTGGTATGCCAGTTACATACTATCAAAACTCTGAAAGCTATTTAAAATTTCTGTTATATTTCAATTGTTGATAGAAATGGGCGATAGACGTCTAAGAAATGGTAGAAGGCCTCTGACTATGAAACATGAAAATAATACTTAAATCCCAAATTGGATTAAGCAATTTCTTCTGAGCAAACAAAATAATGGCGTTCGATTGATATGTATGTAGAATTTTTTTTTTGCCAGTTATTCGATAAAACCAAAAACTTTTCAAACGTATAAAGATAAACGGAATAATTTAAAACTCTAAGTCGAACAACACAAAAATTTAACACTTCAAAATATTTACAAATCATCTAACCAATTAAAAAGGACAAAATAGTCAATCTTAATATCAATTTACAACAAGTAAAATATGAATGTATAAAATTAAAATCCAATTTATGAAATGAAGATGAGAAAAATGTGATCATCATCCACCGAAAAATATGTGTAATCAAATGTAACAAAAAACCACAAAAAATTGTATCTACTTCGCCTTTGGTCAAATGCATACATGAACAAAATTTTTTTTTTTTTTTTTTTTAGTATTTTTGAATGACTGAAGCCAAATAAAAGATGTTACAATAAAATGTATAAAGAAATTGAAATTGGGTTAACGATATTTAATTACATATATACATTTTTTTTATTTTTTATACATTTCGTCTTCTTTGTGATCCCATCATCCAAACAAAACTTTTTCACCTTACATTTCTTTCTTGTAATTTAAGAAAAAATAAAAATAAAAAAACAGAGAATAAAAAAATGAAGTAAGTACAACGGAAAAAATGATCTTAACTTAAAAACAAAAAAAATTGTTGTTGTTACTTACAATTTTTTTTTTTTTTTTAATGAAAATTTTGCTTAAGGTTATATTTGGATGTTAATGAAGAAGAAAGATAATATATAATAATAAAAAAAAAAGTCTAAAATCGTGCTTTGAAACAAAACACTTTTTGTAGGGAGAGAAGAACCACACAAACCAAAAAAATATAATCAATTAATTCAATTAATAACGAGATCATCAATTTTGCTTTGTTGTGATGTTAACGGTTAGATTTATATGAACTTATAAGCTTTTTATACTTGTATTCACTCTGTACATACGTTCGCTTATTATTAATTACTGTATGTTAATATACAAGTTATTGATTGACGTCATATCCTATAGTGATGTTATTAATTAAGTGGAAAGTGATTTGAATTTTGCACACATAATTTTTTATTTTTTATTTTTGTGTCTAACCGCGCGGCTGTCTAATTTTGATTGATAAAAATGTGGATGGGTTTACTTTTACTATACTAATACGTCGGATATTATTATGCCTAAACTAAGGTATTTTTGGTAGCTCCTCTGAATTTACTTTAAACTTTCGTAAAATAAGCACTTGGCGCGGCAAACATATTCACTTTAAAATTTTGAAAAGCAATATTGAAAATGAAGGCACCCAGCAAGCGTTTTGAATTATTTTAGATTTGACCCTAGAAACGCATTACCTTACTTACAATTAGATGATACACGGATATTTTTTTGCCATATAATAGGAGTACATTCCTCACCAAAATGGACAAATAAGCATAGCTAGAGATTTTGAAGGGGACCCGACCTTATCAGTTAGGCGCAGCATTTTTGAAGTGAATTAGTTGTGTTCTTTGTTTAAACATAAATGGTAACAAATTTCAGTTCAACAAAAATGAAGTTTTCCAGTCAGAAACTGTTTAACTTAATTTGAGTACTGGGACTAACCAACATTTTACAAAATAAAAAACACTAAGCATTGAAAAAGTGCTTTGGTTTACTATGAAAATCAAGTCAGAATTTTTTGGGCTGGGATACCTTATGGTTTGTTAGTGTTTTTTTTACTAAAAAGCCTTCGTGTACCGGTCTGTGGATTTCGGGCCGCCCATGGAATGCCAGACAAAAGTATTTTAATAGAAAAAGTAAGCAGATTCGGTCAAAAATGTAAAGTTATCTTATTGTCAGTCAAACTAGTCTTAGACCGAAATGTTTTTTTAGAACGCCGTTCTATTAAAAAACTATAAAGGTTTTCATGTGAAAACGTTTTTGACTGGGATTCTTTTTCGGTTTTTTGGCTGCAATCCCTTTTGAAAATGAAATAGAGCCAAAAAACGAGAAAGTAATTCGAGGCTGTTGTAAAAAATGAAATGAATGCTATGCTTTAGCCAAATGGTGTTGTGGATCCCATCCATTGGCAAAGTTTACGTTTTACTCGTATTTAAAATATCCTGGAAAATTATGATTTCCCTTCTAATTTTCAAATTAATTTTGAAAATTAATGTGGATTAGGGTATGTGACCGCACCGTGGGTAGCATCAGCCTTAGGCACTTGGTCGATCTTACCCCAGTTTTCAGTTAAAGGCCACAAAAAAAAAAAACGTTTTGAGTGAAAGGGTTAATTATAAGCTAATTTTAGGTAAATTTAGTTAACAAATTAAAGCTTCAAAGTATAATATGTGGTTCCAGATGAGCCATTAAGGGAATTTACAATGAATATGAAATGTTCCTGATGTTCAAATTCGATAAGTAGCTTGATCAACATGAAATACCAATTAACAATTTTGAAGCTAACATTTTTCATTTTCTTATACATAGGCTAGTTTCTCAGCCAACTCCGGTTGTAGATTTCAATGTACGGCTCGTATGGGCAGATTAAATTCTAAAATTGTGTACATTAAGTGAATTCAATAAATGATTGATGTGATTATACAAATTTTTCAAAAATTAGTTTAATTTACGTCGACCGAATGTAATTGATTGAGACCGAATGTATTCCAGATTTGTCCGAAACCACAGATACCACCTTGTTTAACCGACTGGATCATCATGATTGGAATGTTGATCCTTGTTTGATATGGTGGTTTGATTAATAATTTGTGCATTTTCTGGTAGGTACACCGCCAATATCCTCTTAACCATCAGAACAGGAATACAATTGACTTGGATTGACACGAATATTTGATTTGCCTACTGCGGAACATTAGTGTCACTGTTTCTCTTGCTGTTATATTCAGAGAAATTAATTTTTTGTTGTGTTGAAAATTTACTATTTCCTTACCGCTTTGATGAATATTTGATATACACTTAGGCAATTAAACAGCGACTTGAGGTTTGCATAAATTCCTTTCTTTTAACCGCATCTGTGGCATATAACATTTTTCGCATTACAGCAAAAATGCGACTCATCAGAGCACAAGGTGCACTTGAACTTAACACATTGTGATTCTCGTAAGTAATGCTGCCCTTCAACAACACAGCTGGCTGCTACCTCATAGTAATTTTTTTCTATGGTCAGTTCTGCCTCTTCATTTTTACTAATTTCTGCTATTTTTGCTTCTATATTGCTCAAAGTTTCATGTAATTACGACCTGTTACCTGTAAGTTACTACCTGTTCGAGACGCACAATTAATTCTTACAGTGTTGTGGAGTAGAATTTACCACTTTTATTTTCACTGAATCATTTCACTCAAACTGCACCTCTACCGTTACACTATAGTTATTACAGATATAATTGAAGTTGTCGATAATTCGACTCTAATAACCATGTTTGTTGGAGCTCACTTTATTTTTCCATGAAAAGTTGCTGGTTTTGAGTTTCCCGCAATATACACATAACTGTGTACTACAGGTGTACCTACCAAGGTATTTCATTCAAAAAAAAAAAAAAATAAATAAACCAACCAAAAAGTTTTTTTAAAAAATTTTGTGACAGAAATACATTTCAAGAAAGTAGTGCTGTCCAGATACATAAAAAATATTTCAGTCAATTTTGTTTTCTAAGTTAGCTTCTAATTGTTGGCTCTAATATTGTTGATTGGTTTTCTTGGAGCTGCTATTAAAAACAAGGAGCATTCAGACCTAAACAATCGGTGTACCCTTTTCTTTTAAAGTTTTTAGCAATCTTAAAGGCCTTTGAAACCTGTAAAAAGTTCATGAAATCGAATCAAACTTGGCTATTCATTAACCGATTATGATGAAATTTCACATGTACGATGGCTTTTAAAATAATTTTTAGATACAAATTTGGAACATGGCCAATTAGGACGGAGCTTGGCTATTCTTTACTCGATCATGGATTCTAAAATGATAGGATGGAACTATTAGGGCTAACTATAGAGAGATACCTTCATTAAGGCACATTTTATTCACATTAGCAGAGCCAGGAAACTCCTTGAATTTTTTCTTCAAATGGGTCTTCAAACATCAACCTTATCACAGTAAATGGAGATCAACTAAACGCGTGACTAGTGACTGCAGGGTCATCACATTTAACCTGCACCCTACAAAAGATTATTACTACCGTTCAAAGAATAAATATTCCAATATTTTCACAGATATTATTCAATATTTGGTGTGTAAGCAATTTCTGATATCGAGTCGAAAGACGATATTGGTAAACGTTTTGAGCAAAGACCGGCTAGGTAATTTCTGCAACATTTCTATAGCGAAAATGAGGTCTAAAGGAAACCAAGGTCACCTTGAGGAATTTATATTACGAGATCAAAGTATGGAAACTTCTAGAAATCTCGCGGAGTATGTAAAAATAAAAATAAGCAAGGTTTGTTTGTTTGTTTGTTTGTTTGTTTCTATCTCTGCAATCTTTTTCTGGGGCTCTAGGCACTCCCAACTCTTTCGCAGTTCCCTTTTAACGTCCTACCTTACGCCGTTGCCAGCCAACTCGAGGACGTACGGCTATAGACCCGCTTTCGTTTAAACCACCTGCACATTGCATTGCTTCATGCCAGCCTATAGTACTGACATGAAAGGTGGGTCGGCCCATGGATTCCGCACTCTCAACAGGGGGTCATAGATGTGTTCATCGTCATCACCGATCGTAATCAGATGATGAAAAATCCCTTTTGCATCCCGCCCCTATAGGGATTCGAACCCGGTACCTCCCGATCCAACCGCCGTAGCTTTAACCACTGCGCCGTTTGCTCGGTATAAGCAAGGTTTAGCCTTAGATAATTTACACCAAGGAATTTAATGGTGAGCTTGGTTGTGACATTGACCTTCATCTTCAAGGAAATTTTGAGGTCAAGGTCTATTTTTATAGGGAAACCCCAATTTTTGACATCGGATTTGAAAAGAGCGATCAATTGTACGTCCGAATATGTATTTTCCATGAATTCTTTAAATTCACAGTCCTAGTTTTCCCAGCTCCTTAATTTCAAAATTTACACAAAGGGCGATAAAGTTTAAAGTAGTAACACTTCTGCTATCTATTCTCCATATTAAATTCCGTAAATCCTATAAATTTTGTAGATTATAAATTCTGCAAATTCCTGAAATGTATAAGATTAACGGTTAGAATAGTTTTTACATTAGCTTTTAATAGAGTTAATTTTCCATAAACATATGATGGTGCACCGTCAATAATATTTCATTAAAAATAGAACATTTATGAAATAATCAAAATCGTTACGGTTTCAAATATAAATTTCGATAAACATGTGCATCTAAATGCCCTAATATAATAAGGCCGCGTATACAGTATACAAATAAATAGCCTTTCTCATCTATAATAATACAATAAATTACAAAATATTATTTTGATGATGAAAAAGGTAAGATATTCTCTTTGAATTCATAAATAATCCCGTCTTACAATTTTTTTTTTTAATGTATAAGATTGATTTCGTTTACAGTCAGAGGTCTTTTTTCTAAATACTTTTGATTATCTTTAATTTGGAATTATTACTTGTATTATACATACATATAAAATATTAATAAAGCTTTTTAAATGCAGATTTAAATCTTCTATATACTAAACTTCTCTTTTCATTATTATTGTAAACTACAAGTTGATGTTAATCGTCTATTTAACCATACAAGAATTAAAAAAAATTAAGACCGACGAGAATCAATGAAATTTTAAACCTTTTCAAAAAAAATCACCGTTCTCACCGATATAATATTGTAACAATACATAGAATATTACAAAAAATCGCGAAACTTTTGTATCTGTGATCGAATTCTGAAAGGTATATATAAATTTTCAATAGAAACCCTGAATGGAGAGCCCAGCAAAAAGACGATAGATAGTTTTGTTGTACATTTACTTTTATATCCAAACAGCGGACATAAGATCATTGAACTGATTCAAAATGACCAAGAGTGTTAAAAAAAATCACCTGACTATGAAATAAAACTAATAATAATTATCATATAAGTACATGTAGTACAACATTTTTAAATCACCTGTTGATTAGTTCAAATAGATTCTGCGCTAATTATTTGCACATTAAAGACAAATAAAAAAATCGTACAAAAATCATAATTTTTAAACTTTCCTCGGCAGTAAATAAATTAATGTAAGCCGTTTTTTTTGTTTGTTTGTGTGTAGTTTGTAATTTTTTGTTTGTATAAAGCGGAGATGAAAAACAGATAAAACAAGCGTTAACTACCTAGCACTAAAATATGTACCCCGAATTTATTTATAAAATCTAAAAATGAAACACTGTTAAAGCATAACTTTCAACGCTTAAAGAAATCATAAATTTTGTTGAATTTTTTTTTGCCGTAATTTTGACTTGACCAATATGTAAAACTATTTCTTGTAACGAGGTATCGATGGAAATAGATACTCATAATGTTGTTGGTAGATTATTATTAATTTAATAAAAAGACAAAAAGTGCAAAATACATAAAGAGAGGTTTTATCGGACAACTTGTATATGACAGTTTGTTATAGTATATGTATCTGTGGTCTGTACGTAAAACGGCATAATGTCTAGTTATGACGATTTCAATTTTTTTACAAGAAATCATATTTCAAAACAGAATAGGTAAATATTTCTATAAAACCCTCGTTCCTTCCCTTACTTACAATCGAATTCGACTTGTAGCAGGCTAGTATAGGTTTTGTATTTGGTATATGACAGCTGTTGACAAAACTATGAATAATGAAATACTTAAATTTGAATGCTACAGTTATCAATAAGTACTAAGATTTTCCATTTAAATCCCACGGACTTATCTAAACGAGTGATGGTCAGGTGTTAAGTGGTTTGGAGGAATAAACTTGGCAGTTTCTATCATGTTTTTTACCCTTTCGTAGACGAATAATTATATTTAGACATATGTGAAAACCAAACTTGGAATCTATTAATTAATATATATAATATAATTTAAATTTGCATAATTTTATTCAGAACTACATACAGAAATTCAATCAAGTTCAATCAAGTAAAGAGCGCCAGATTAGACTTTAACGTCGAAACACGGATGTTTTCTCTTCCGGAAAAATAAAAGTAAAAATTGTACAAGACAAAAATATTAGAAAATTAAGTACCATGCGCTAGCGGAGCGGATTAATCTGAAGTATTAAAAGATCATACAAAATAAAAGGAAGGAAATAAGATCGTGTAAAATAAAACGAAAAGACAAAAACCAAACACATAAAAACTGTGTAATAGTGTGTGCGAGTACCAGGTGGGATGCACAAAAAAGCTCAAAACAAGCAAGGCCAGCAAAGCACAGCCGCTGGATCAAGAAGACATTAGCTTCGTAAACAGCATGATCAACAAAGCCAACAATAATATATTGGCTGAACTAACCAACTTAAAAAACATGAGAGCCATGATAGCTCTGTTGCAAGAGGAGGATGGAAACAACTATAACACTAATTAGCTGCAGACTGAAAGGCACGTAATAAAATTTATGAGGACTCTAGGCGAATATTGAACAAAGATGTCTCCAATGAGCCCGGTCTGTTGTTTCTATATAATGCGTTTATAAGACGCAATTCTAAATTTTTGAAACCCGCAGATGCCTAAGGCTCATATATTTGTTATATACAGGGTGTTCGGCACATGGACCGACACAATTTTTTGGGGAATTGGTTGGGTCATTAGCTAGTTTTCACCCATACGACCCTACGTCCTAAGTGACACGGTAATTGAGATATGAATTTTTTTCGTTTTTTATTTAAATTACCTAAAATTTCGCCTTTCTGGGAATTTTTGGAAGTTCAGGGCCATTTTCTGGGAATTTTTGGAAGTTCAAGGCCATTTTCTGGGAATTTTTGGAAATTCAAGGCAATTTTCTGGGAATTTTTGGAAGTTCAAGGCCATTTTCTGGGAATTTTTGGAAATTCAGGGCTATTTTCTGGGAATTTTTGGAAGTCCAAGACCATTTTCTGGGAATTTTTGGAAGTTCAGGGCGATTTTCTGGGAATTTTTGGAAATTCAGGGCTACTTTCTGGGAATTTTTGGAAGTTCAAGGCCATTTTCTGGGAATTTTTGGAGGTTCAGGGCCATTTTCTGGGCATTTTTGGAAATTCAGGGTTATTTTCTGGGAATTTTTGGAAGTTCAGGGGCATTTTCTGTGAATTTTTGGAAATTCAAGGCCATTTTCTGGGAATTTTTGAAAGTTCAAGGCCATTTTCTGGGAATTTTTGGAAATTCAAGGCTTTTGGAAATTCAGGGCTATTTTCTGGGAATTTTTGGAAGTTCAAGACCATTTTCTGGGAATTTTTGGTAGTTCAGGGCGATTTTCTGGGAATTTTTGGAAATTCAGGGCTACTTTCTGGAATTTTTGGAAGTTCAAGGCCATTTTCTAG